>WNGS01004946.1:89590-125677 GCA_020271785.1 Procambarus virginalis
CCTCGAAAATGCAGGAACATGTTGGCGAGAGGTACATGCCGTTTTGGAACAGGGTTAGATACTTCCACCCCAAATTATGTCAATTTTCAATTAGGGACAAAAATGCTACAATCTTCAGTGTCCGGAATTCCCGTGAGAGGTAACACAACGTTTAGACGGGAATCTCAGTATGGACACTACTGGCATTTTTTAGAGGAAGGCAGAAACAGAGCAGAAATATAAAGAGGGAACAGTCAGATGGAACACCAACAGGATTACAGAGGGGAAGGGAGATACCCACAAGTCTGGAATACACATTACCAACAAACACACAGGTACTACACCACACAACACTCGCCCCACTACCGAAACTGGACGAATCACTTCGAAACACACACACACCCTGGACGCAAACACAGTGGCCCCCTTACCAGAGCCTCAGATATTAACACCAAGTAAGGCATCCAGCACTTCCACTACCACGATAACATCATTATATTTGCCAACATTCAAGGTATAAAAACACGCAAATCCAACAAAGTTCACTTTATAGATGGTCTCCTTCATGAGGCAAATGCAGTGTTTGCAGCCCTAACAGAAACCCACACAAAGGACTACCATGATGGTGAAATATGGATCTCAGAGTACAATCTTTTCAGATGTGATAGGAAACACCGGCTTCAGGGTGGGGTCAGCCTATACATCAAAGACACACTCATCTGTACTGAGCTGCTAAACACCTCAAATGATATGGTGAAGTGCTGATAATCAAAATAGAGATTATAAATGTAGTTATTGTCCTTGTATATAAGTCACCGGAGGCAAACCCTCAGCAGTTTAAAGACCAACTAATGAAAGTAGAACACTGCTTGGAAACCTCACCCACAATCCAGCTCCGAACATCATTCTGCTTGGGGACTTCAACCTACGGCACCTGAAATGGAAGCACCTGGCTAATACAGTAATATCAGAAAGAATACCAGGAAGTAGCCTTAATGAACAGGCACATGCAAATGACCTGCTACGGATGTGCGACAGGTTTGCCTTAAACCAGCAAATAGTAGAACCAACCAGGAAGGAGAACACGCTGGACCTCATTTTCACTAATAATGATGAATTGATCAGGAACATAATGATTACAAATACCTGTTCTCAGATCACAACTTAATTGAAGTTATGACAACCATGGGAATAGACCTTCAAACCACCAGATCCCGGTCCCGGAGATTTCAGCAAATTCAACTTCAATAATAACAGATAAACTGGGAGCAAATAAACCAGGACTTCACAGAATAAACTGGAAGAACAGCTAGGAAATGCGAACCTGAACCAGTGCCTGGAAAAAATAAGCTCAGTAGCACTAGAATATGTACAACCGCATCCCCCTAAGAAAAAGAGGGAAGATGCAGATTGGAACGAGAACGTCGTTCCCTATATAGGCGAAGAAAACGAATCGCGGTACAACTTGAGAGTCGCACCCTATCTCAGGAACGGCGAAGAAGGTTAGGTAGCGAAATAGGAAAAATTGAACTCAAGCTACAAGAATCATACAAAACGCAGGAGAGGGAAAGAGAGCAAAAGGCCATCAGTGAAATAGAGAGAAACCCGAAATATTTTTCTCCTATGCAAAATCAAGATCAAAAACCACATCTAGTATCGGGCCCCTGCGAAAGGAAGATGGAACTTTCACCGATGACAACAAAGAAATGAGCGAGCTACTGAGGAAGCAATACGACTCTGTCTTCAGCGAGCCATTAAACGCACTAAAGATCGATAACCCAAATGAATTTTCATGGATATGATACCAACATCAAATCATATATCAGACGTCACCCTATCCCACTGGATTTTGAAGAAGCCATAAACAGTATGCCTATGCACTCCGCACCAGGCCCGGATTCTTGGAACTCCATATTCATCAAGAACTGTAAAAAAACCACTATCGCAGGCCCTTCACATTCTGTGGAGACAAAGCCTAGATACTGGCGTTATTCCTGATATACTAAACAGCAGAGATAGCACCACTTCATAAAGGAGGAATAAGGCAGAGGCAAAAAATTACAGACCGATAGCACTAACATCGCACATCATAAAAATTTTTGAGAGAGTGCTAAGAAGTAAGATCACAAATACATGGAATCACAGCATCTCCATAACCCCGGACAACATGGTTTCAGAACAGGGCGCTCTTGCCTGTCGCAGTTGCTGGACCACTATGATATGGCATTAGATGCTATGGAAGACAAACAAACGCTGATGTAATTTACACAGATTTCGCAAAAGCTTTTGATAAATGTGACCATGGTGTTATTGCCCATAAAATGCGCTCAAAAGGAATTACCGGAAAAGTAGGCAGATGGATCTACAATTTCCTGACCAACAGAACCCAATGTGTAATAGTCAACAAAATAAAATCCACCCGTCAACCGTTAAGAGCTCAGTCCCCAGGGTACTGTGCTTGCTCCAGTACTTTTTCTCATCCTCATATCGGACATAGACAAGAACACAACCTATAGCACTGTATCATCCTTTGCAGATGACACTAGGATCTTCATGAGAGTAGGCAACATAGAGGACACGGCGAACCTCCAGTCAGATGTAGATCAGGTCTTTCTATGGCTACAGAAAATAATATGGTGTTTAACGAAGACAAGTTCCAGCTCATGCGCTATGGAAAAAATGAAAATATAAAAACGGAAACCACGTACAAAACTCAGGCAAATCATAACATAGAACGAAAAGGCAATGTAAAGGATCTGGGTGTACTCATGTCGGAAGACCTTACCTTTAAAGAACACAATAAAGTAGCCGTCACAACTGCAAGAAAAATGACAGGTTGGATAACAAGAACTTTTCACACTAGAGATGCTATACCGATGATGACACTTTTCAAAACGCTTGTGCTCTCTAGAGTGGAGTACTGCTGCACAATGACAGCCCCTTTCACTGCTGGTGAAATTGCTGACCTGGAGAGCGTGCAGAGATCCTTTACTGCTAGAATCCACTCGGTAAAACATCTAAACTATTGGGACCGACTAAAGAGCCTAAATCTGTATTCCCTTGAGCGCAGGCGGGAGAGATACATAATAATTTACACGTGGAAAATATTAGAGGGGCTGGTCCCAAACCTGCACACAGAAATAACATCACATGAGACCAGAAGACATGGCAGGATGTGCAGAATACCCCCGTTGAAAAGCAGAGGTGCAACTGGTACTCTGAGAGAGAACTCTATCAACATCAGAGGCCCGAGACTGTTCAACACGCTTCCACTACACATAAGGGACATAACTGGCAAACCCCTCACAGTGTTCAAGAGAGAACTGGATAAGCACCTCCAAAGGATACCTGATCAACCAGGCTGTGACTCATACGTCAGGCTGCGAGCAGCCGCGTCCAACAGCCTGGTTGATCAGTCCAGCAACCAGGAGGCCTGGTCGATGACCGGGCCGCGGGGACGATAAGCCCCGGAAGCACCTCAAGGTAAGGTACACCTGATCCACACTCTAACAACACAAGGTCCACACTCTAACAATACCAGGTCCACACTCAAACCACACTTGGTCCACACTCAAACAATACCAGGTCCATAATCTCACAACACCTGGTCCACAATCTGGTCCCTGGTCCCACACACTCTAGCAACACCTGGTACACAGTGTACCAACACCAGGTCCACTCTCTAACCACACCTGGTCCACACCCTAACAATACAAGGAACACGCTCTAACAACACCTGGTCCACACTCTAACCACATCTGTTCCACACTCTTACCACACCGGGTAAACACTCTAACCACACCTGATCCACACTAACAACACAAGGTCCACACTCTAACAATACCAGGTCCATACACTCACTACACCTGGTCCACAATCTAACAACACCTGGTCCCACACTCTAGCAACACCTGGTCCACACTGTAACAACACGAGATCCGCATTCTAACGACACCTGGTCTAAACTGTAACCACACCTGGTCCTCACTATAAACACTTCGTCCATTCTCAAACAACACACTGTCCACATTCTAACAACAGCTTATCCACAATCTGACAATACCTTGTCCACACACTCCAACAACACCAGGTCCTCGCTTTATAAACACATGATCCACACTCTAACCACACCTAGTCAACACTCTAACCACACCTAGTCAACACTTTATAAACTCTATGTCTTCACTGTAATCCCACCTGGTCCACACTCTTACAATACCAGGTCCACACTCTCACAACACCTGGTCCACACTCTAACAACATCTGGTCCACACATTAACAACGCCAGGTTCACACTATAACCACATCCTGTCCACACTCTAACCACACCTGGTACACACTCAATCCACACCAGGTCCACACTCTTACCACACCAGCTTCACTCTCTAACTACACCTGATCCACACTCGAACAACACCTGGTCCACATTTTAACAACAACAGGTCCACTCCATAACAACACCAGGTCCACATTCTAACCAAACCTGTAGCACACTCAAGCTAAACCTGGTCCAAACTCTAACTACACCTGTTCCACACTCTAACAAGCCCAGGTACAAGCTCTAACAACACCAGGTTCACAATCTAACAGTTCCTGGTCCCTACTCTAACAACACCATGTACACACTCCGACATCACCAATTCCACATTCTTATAACACCTGGTTCACGCGCTAACAACACCAGATACACAATCACTCCAACAACAGTAGGTCCACACTCTAACAACACCATGTCCACACCCACATCATGTCCCACACTCTAACAACACCTGGTAAACACTCTAACCACACCTGGTCTACACTCTATCCACACTAGTCCTCACTCTAACCACATATTGTCCACACTGTAACACACCTGGTGCACACTCTAACCACACCTGGTGCACACTCTAACCACACCTGGTCCACACACTGCAAACACTTGGTCCAAACTCTTACAACATCAAGTCCACACTCTTAAAAAACCAGGTCTTCACTCTAACAACTTCTGGTCCACATTCTAAGAACACCAGGTCCACACTCTAAAAACACCAGGTCCACACTCTAACCAAACCTGGTCCATAGTCTAACAATACCTGGTTCACACTCGAACCCCACCTGGTCCACACTATAGCAACACCTGGTCCACACCCTGACATCACCAGTGTGGGAAATCTGGCTCCAAAATAATGATAATAAATTTCATAAATAATTCGAAGGACCAACCTTAAGAAAAGGAAATAAATGGGAGAACCAGTATCTATGGATCTCCTTTATAAGCATAAATGATATCTCTTCCCGTATAATAAATGAAATGTTGTTAATATAAATTATAAAGCCAAATCCCTCCACATACTTTGGAGGGTTTAATAAATAGAATTTGAAATATTTCAGATAATGAGGTAATGAAATAATATGCATTAAATCAAATATTCACATATATAATTAATATGCAAGAAAACGATATTAATAATTTAATAATAAATATATGGTCAATCTACGAAACTTCAAAGACAGCTAAGCTGTTAGCAGAGTCATAAACGTTCCATGAACTTGTATACTCGTCGCCTAGAACCCAGCAAACACAAAACGGGTTGAAAACTTTCATCTATCTCTCCCCATGGGTTTAGGAATAGCTTGCATTGAGAATGGTGCAGGAGAGCATTTGAGAAACTTTTAATCCAAAAATCCAAACACATAGGTTTTATAATAAATGTTTTTTTTCTAGAACTATTTTGTTCCTAATGTATTACAAATAGTTTTTACATGTTTAAATATAAAATTTATGGTGTTTTTTGTAAAATTCATTAATAAATTGTGAATGATATTTAATGGCTGAATGAAACCTTCAAAATACATTTAGTTATTCTATGATCAGAAAAAAGTAGTTGTGTGTGGGCGTAGTCGTGTGTGAGTGTAGTCGTGTGTGGGCGTAGTTGTGTGTGGGTGTAGTCGCGTGTGGGCGTAGTCATGTGTGGGTGTAGTCGCGTGTGGGCGTAGTTGTGTGTGGGCATAGTCGTGTGTGGGTGTAGTCGTGTGTGGGCGTAGTTGTGTGTGGGCATAGTCGTGTGTGGGTGTAGTCGTCTGTGGGCGTAGTTGTGTGTGGGCATAGTCGTGTGTGGGCGTAGTCGTGCGTGAGCATAGTCGTGTGTGGGTGTAGTCGTGTGTGGGCGTATCGTGTGTGGGTGTAGTCGTGTGTGGGTGTAGTCATGTGTGGGTGTAGTCGTGTGTGGGTGTAGTCGTGTGTGGGTGTATTCGTGTGTACTCACATATTTGTGCTTGCAGAATCGAGCATTGGCTCTTGGATCCCGCCTTTCCAGTCATCGGTTGTTTACAAACAATGACTCCTGTCCCATTTCCCTATCATACCTAATTTTAAAAGTATGAATAGAGTTTGCTTCCACAACCTGTTCCCAAGTGCATTCCATTTCTCCACTACTCTCACGCTAAAAGAAAACTTCCTAACATCTCTGAGACTCATCTGAGTTTCACATTCTACATCACTACACTACATCATGCCACTACACCATGCTACTGCACCACACCACTACACCAGGGTACTACACCAGGCTACTTCACCATGCCACTTAACAGTGCCACTACACCAGACTACTACACCATGCCACTACACCAGGCTACTACACAATGCCACTATATCAGGCTACTACACCACGCTACTACACCAGGCTACTACACCACACCACTACCCCAGGCTACTACACCATGCCACAACACCAGGCTACTACACGCCACTTCACCAGGCTACTACACCACGCTACTACACCGCACTACACCAGGCTACTACACCATGCCACTGCACCAGGCTACTACACAATGCCAGTACACCATGCCACTATACCAAGCTACTACACCATGCCACTACACCAGGCTACTACACCAGGCTACTAAATGCTACTACACCACACCACTACACCAGGCTACTACACCATGCCACTGCACCACGCCACTACACTACACCATGCAACTACACCCCACCACTACACCAGGCTACTACACCACACCACTACACCAGGCTACTACACAATGCCACTACACCAGGCTTCTACACGTCACTACACCAGGCTCCTCCATGCTACTACACCACACCACTACACCAGGCTACTACACCAGGCTACTGCACCATGCCAACAAGCTACTACACCATGCTAATACACCACATCACTACACCATGCTACTACACCACATCACTACACCATGCTTCTACATCAGGCTATTACACCAGGCTACTACACACGTCACTACACCACGCCACTACTCCACGCCACTTCACCAGGCTACTACACCACACCACTACTTGACACTACTTGACACTACTACACGCCACTATACCAGGCTACTACACCACGCCACTACACCAGGCTACTTCACCAGGCTACTAACCACGCCACTACACCAGTCTACTACACCATGCCACAACACCAGGCTACTACACCACACCACAACACTAGGCTAATACACCACTGTACTGCACCAGGCTACTACACCAGGCTACTACACCATGCCACTACACTACACCACACCACTATACCACTCCACTGCACCATGCCACTTTACCACATCTCTACACTACACCATGCCAGAAGACCAGGTTACTACACCATGGTACTACAGCACGCCACTATTCCATGCTACTACATGCCACTACACCACGCCACTACCCTAGGCTACTACACCACCCTACTACACCATGCTACAACACCACACTACTACACCAGACTACTACACTAGGCTACTACACCACGCCACTACACGAGGCTACTACACCACACCCCTACACCACTTCACTACGCCACGACACCACGCGACTACACCAGGCTACTACACCATGCCACTACACCATGCCACTACACCATGCCACTACACCAGGCTACTAAACCACACCACTACACCAGGCCACTACACCATGCCACTACACCAGGCTACTACACCATGGTACTACACCAGGCTACTACACCACACCACTACACAAGACTACTACACCAGGCTACTACACCACGCCACTACACCAGGCTCCTACACCACACCACTACAATACGACACTACACCATGCCACGACACCATGCAACTACATCAGGCTACTACACCACGCTACTACACCATGCCACTACACCATGCCACTACACCAGGCTACTACACCACACCACTTCACCAGGCCACTACACCACACCACTACACCAGGCTACTAAACCACACTATTACACCACGCTACTACACCAGGCCAATACACTATGCTAAAACAACTTATAAATCAATAAAAATGATGAACCCACCTTTATTATGATGCTTTATTTTACTAAATGTAGAAATTTATTTTTATATTTTTACATTTCCTATTTTATTCATATATATGAGCATTTTAACTTGAAACACTTCATAAAAGGTGTCACAAAGTTTCAAATTAGGGTTAGGTTCATAGGTTTTGGTTAAAAGTTTTGGAAACCAATTTAATTCCACACCACTGTACTACACCAGGCTACTACACAAGACTACTACACCAGGCTACTACACCACGCCACTACACCAGGCTACTACACCACACCACAACACCACGACACTACACCATGCCACTACACCAGGCTACTACACCACGCTACTACACCACGCCACTACACCATGCCACTACACCAAGCTACTACACCACACCACTTCACCAGGCCACTACACTACGCCACTACACCAAGCTACTACACCACGCTATTACACCATGCTACTACACCAGGCTAATACGCTATGCTAATACAAATTATATATGAATAAAAATGATGAACCCACCTTTATTATGATGCTTTATTTTACCAAATGTAGAAATTTATTTTTATATTTTTACATTTCCTATTTTATTCATATATATGAGCATTTTAACTTGAAACACTTCATAAAAGGTGTCACAACGTTTCAAATTAGGTACAAAAGGGGTCACAAAGTTTCAAATTAGGGTACAAAAGGGTAACAAAGTTTAAAATTAGGGTTAGGTTCGTAGGTTTTGGTTAAAAGTTTTGGAAACTTATTTTATTCCACACAAAATAACGTATCTATTTCGTGAAAACAAACGTTTCTATTCCTTTCAAACACTTTCCAGGAACGTTGTGGACAATTGAAATTGTTTGCTGGGTAGAAACGTGTTATATCACGCTACTCAGTGAACACGTGAACGTTGAGGAAGTTATCGTCTCATTAGCGGTTGTACTCCAGTTGAAAGACGATTCACATGTAAAATCTTTTGAAGAATATATAATTCCTCAAGTATTCACAGAAATTAATGTGATTAGCTAAGGGGAACGAGACTTACGGGTTTGGTATTAGGGGCTTGTGACATGACGACACATCGTCCTATCTTAAATATTTTATGTAGCTAGAAAAAGTAACATAGGAACCAATCTGATGCCGAACACGGTGTCTGTGATGTCATGAAACTGCTGCATCTTGTTGGGGTCCATAGGTGCGCAGATGGCCCTCTATGAAGACGATTGTGTGAGCAGCTTCCAGACACTCTCCCAAAAATTATGGCATCACTTGCCAGTCTCTAGCCTTCTCTGGCTTGCATGTGCACGCACAGTCGTGCTACGGCACGCTTATATTTTTTATGATATATTTAATTTCCCAAATTAATGGAACGAAGGTGTATCAGAAACTGTAAAGAATTGTCTTATTTGACAACATATAAATTCTCATTTCTTAATAAATATAGGAACGTTGTTCAGTATGAGAGGGTGCTGGATACAAATCCAGTATTACTATATATAATTCAGTTATATGTGAATGCTGAAATAATAATTCGTATTTGCATAAATTATTACCAGCTAATATACCACATTTTGTAAACGAATATAAACATATTTTCAGCTTTAATTCACTGACTATATTGGTGACAATAGAGTTATTAAATAATAATTCTCATTAAAGAATGTGAGATAATGAAAACTGAAGACAATCCTCTTAAATGTAAATATTTTCCCTTTCGTCATGTGGGCTGAGGCAGGAAATTCTAGACTTGCCTAGAATTTCTGGGGAAATAAGGCGTTATTACGCGTTAATAAACTAAACTCATTATTGCTAAGCTATGTGTTATTAGAGTTAGCAAATTATATTAAACAGCACAAGAATAGTTTCTCATGGCACTGAACATTAGTAAGGCCGGCCACACACGTGCAGTTTTAACTGACAGTTATGACTGTTCAGTTATAACTGTCACAATTCAAACTGACGTCAGTTAAAAATGAAATGCACACACACACACAGTTCAATCCCTCAGTTTTACCATGGATTCCGAGGAGTACGATCTTACCGCTCTTGTTGAATTCTTTGTAATGCTACAAGCAAATAGAAAAAAGAAAACTAAGAAGCGTAAGCAGTGGTGCGAAAAGTGGTTACTAAGGCGAAATCAATGCTCTAATATTAAATTGTTAAAGGAATAAGTGATGAACCAANCGGTCTTGGAGCCAGACGTGAACTCAGCGATGGGTGATGTAAGAAGGGATTTGATGTGGATTCAAAATATAATTTATTTAAAAGAATTTATAGAATTAATTGACGATTGCTTTCTTACGCAACACATTAAGGAACCAATGCGAGAAAATAATATTTTAGATTTAGTGTTAACTAACAGGGTAACACAGATTAATGTCATCGAAAGTGTACTAAGGAACGGTGATCACAAAGAAATCAGACTTAGCATAGAATGGGAATAGATCTGTAGGAGAAAATTCTGTTAGAGTGCCAGATTATCGTAAAGCTCATTTTAAATCCTAAGAAATTGTTTGGGTCAAATAGATTGGAAAGTCTTGGACATAGGGGGTGGGCCGGTCTTAGAGCAAAATGTGATCCCAGCGATGTGTGTGAGTGAGGAGAATTCGATTTGGATTCAAATATAACTTATTTACAAAATATTCTAAGCAAAACACAGGGAAGTAGTATACCTTACAAATTGAATAGATCAAATACAAAGACCCGAAATGGATAACAAAGAATCTGAAAAAACCTTACAGGTAGAAAGAAGCTTGGTACAAAAGAATAAGAATGGGGAGTCAGTTTAGAACAAGAATTCACACAAATGGTTATAAATGTTAAAAAAGAGATAATGAGAGCAAAAGAAACTATGAAGTTCGTATTGCAGGCCGAGGAAAGGCAAATTCTAAAGTTTTTTTTCAGTTATACCGAACAAAGGTTAGGGAAAAGATAGTTCCATTAAAAAACCGAGAAAGATCAGATAACGAAGAGATGAGTAGTATTTTTAATAAATATTTTGTCTCTGTATTTACTAAAGAAGAACTTAACTCTATGCCTTCAGCCGAATAAGTCTATGTGGGTGGGGACGAGGATAGGTTGACTAGTCTAACAGTTACCAGGGATGATATTATTAAACAAATAGTAAAACTTAAACCAATGAAATACCCAAGGCTGGATGAAGTGTTTACCAGGGTGCTTAAAGAATGCAAAGAGGAGCTTGCGAGCCATTGTATACCATATTTAATAAATCATTAGAGTCAGGCAGAGTGCCAGAGTCGTGGAAGATTGCTAATGTGGTACCAATTTTTAACATAAGAACAAAGGCAACTGCAGAAGGCCTATTGGCCCATACGAGGCAGCTCCTATCTATAACCACCCAATTCACTCATATACTTGTCCAACCCGCGCTTGAAACAATCGAGGGACCCCACCTCCACCACGTTACGTAGTAATTGGTTCCACAAATCAACAACCCTGTTACCGAACCAGTATTTACCCAAGTCTTTCCTAAATCTAAACTTATCCAATTTATACCCATTGTTTCGTGTTCTGTCTTGTGTTGATACTTTTAATACCCTATTAATATCCTCTTTGTTGTGTCCATTCATCCACTTGTAAACTCCTATCATGTCACCCCTAACTCTTTGCCTTTCCAGTGAATGCAATTTAAGCTTTGTTAATCTTTCTTCATATGAAAGATTTCTAATTTGGGGAATTAACTTAGTCATCCTACGCTGGACACGTTCAAGTGAATTTATATCCATTCTATAGTACGGCGACCAAAACTGAACTGCATAATCTAAATGGGGCCTAACCAGAGCAAGATATAGCTGAAGAACCACACCAGGTGTCTTGTTACTAACGCTTCGATTAATAAATCCCAGTGTCCTATTTGCCTTATTACGAACATTCATGCATTGATCCTTTTGTTTTAAATTCTTACTAATCATAACTCCCAGATCCCTTTCGCAATCTCAACACCATCTTCGTATCTTGTAACTCTATCATCATTACCTAGCCTCAGAACTTTACATTTATCAGCATTAAACTGCATCTGCCAATCCTTTGACCATTTCAAAACCCTATTTAGATCAACTTGAAGTGATAGTGAGTCTTCTTCCGTATTAATTTCCCTACCGATTTTTGTATCATCGGCAAATTTGCAAATGTTGCTACTCAAACCTGAATCTAAATCATTTATATATATTATAAACAACAGAGGTCCCAGGACAGAGCCTTGAGGCACTCCACTTACAACATTTTCCCACTCTGACTTGACTCCATTTATACTAACTCTCTGTTTCCTTTGGTATAGCCATGCCCTAATCCAGCTTAATATAGCACCCCCAATACCATGAGCCTCTATCTTTTTAATCAGTCTTTCATGTGGCACTGTATCAAAAGCTTTGCTAAAGTCAAGGTACACAACATCACAATCCTTACCACTATCAACTGCCTCAACTATGCTAGAATAAAAAGATAACAAATTTGTTAAACATGAACGGCCATTTATAAAACCATGTTGCGACTCAATTATTAATTTATGTTTTTCAAGATGAAGACGAATTTTATTTGCAATTATAGATTCGAGTAACTTTCCCACAATAGACGTTAGGCTAATTGGTCGATAGTTTGACGCAAGTGATCTATCTCCTTTCTTAAAAACTGGTATCACATTAGCAACTTTCCATACTCTGGCACTCTGCCTGACTCTATTGATTTATTAAATATGGTAGACAGTGGGTCGCAAAGCTCCTCTTTGCATTCTTTAAGCACCCTGGCAAACACTTCATCCGGCCCTGGGGATTTGTTTGGTTTGAGTTTTACTATTGTTTAAGAACATCCTCCCTGGTAACTGCTAAACTAGTCAACCTGTCCTCGTCCCCACCCACATAGACTTGTTCGGCTGAAGGCATATTGTTAAGTTCCTCTTTAGTAAATACAGATATAAATATTATTAAAAATACTACTCATCTCTTCATCACTATCTGTTATTTGACCTGTCTCAGTTTTTAATGGACCTATCCTTTCCCTAGTCTTTGTCGATATAACTGGAAAACCCTTTAGGATTTGTTTTTGCTTGCCCTGCTATGCGAACTTCATAGTTTCTTTTTGCTTTCCTTATCTCTTTTTAACATTTCTAACCAGTTGTACGAATTCCTGTTCTAACAGACTTCCCCATTCTTAATCCTTTTGTACCACGCTCTCTTTTTACCTATAAGGTTCTTCAGATCCTTTGTTATCCACTTTGGATCATTAGTATTCGATCTATTCAATTTATATGGTATACTACATTCCTGGGCTTTGGTTAGAATATTTTTAAATAGGTTATATTTGAATCCACATCGAAACCCCTTTTACGTCACCTATCGCTGGGTTCACGTCTAGCTCCAAGACCGGCCCACACCCATACCCAAGACTTTCCAATCTATTTGACCCAAAAATTTCTTAGGCTATTAAATCAGCTTTTCGAAAATCAGGCACTTTAACAGAATTTTCTAACAGATCTATTCCATTCTATGCTAAATCTGATTTCTTTATGATCACTGTTCCCTAGCTCACTCCCTATTTCGATGTCCTTAATTTGTGTTTCCTGTTAGTTAACACTAAATCTAAAATATTATTTCCCGTCGTGGGTCCTTAATGTGTTGCGTAAGAAAGCAATCGTCAATTAATTCTAGAAAATCTTCTGCTTCATTATTCCGTTTTGTTCAACCAGTTTATTCCACTAAAATTAAAGTCACCCATGACATAAATACTGTTAGATCTAGATGCTCTAGATATTTCATCCCATAGATGCTTTGCTTCCATTCTGTCTAAATTTGGTGGCCTATATATAACTCCTATTATAATTTATTTGCTTTTTCGTTTAATTCTATCCAAATAGTTTCTGTATGTGGCTCAGTTTTGATTCCCTCTTTGAGACTACATTTCAAATTGTCCCTAACATATATGGCTACTCCCCCTCTCGTCTAATATATCTATCTGTGTGAAATAGTTTAAATCCATTTATTGATATTCAGCTAATAGTTCTCTATTTTCTACATTCATCCACGTTTCGGTAAGTGCAATAATATTCTATTTTTTCTGTGCAGACAAGAGCATTTAAATCGTTTATTTTATTTCTTAGACTTCTACTGTTAGTGTAATATACCCTAAGTGAATTGTTATTTTGAGGCTCTTCTCTTTTCCCTGATCATTTTGCCAATTCTTTTTCTCCCACAAACACATACTTTATTACCTCCTTCCTCCAAATCGATTCCCATACCACTATCTACTAACAGTTTAACCCAAACAAAGCCTCTAACCACTGGTTCCAACGAGTTCACTACAACAACAACCCCAGCCCTCGATAGATGCACCCATCGCGAGCATACATTTCATTTCTTCCATAGAAGTTTTCCAGTTGTCTATGAAAGATATTGCATTTGATTTGCAATATCTTTCCAGCCGGCAATTGACACCAAGTGCCCTCGACATCCATTCATTTTCACTCCCTTTCTTGGAATGCCACATATGATCGGGATTCCTCCCTTGCTTCTAACTAATTCAATTGCTGTTTAATACCTCTGAATCAGTTCCTCACTTCTAACTCGATCAACATCATTTCCTCCCGCACTAATGCAAATAAATTGATTGTTCCCATTTCCAGCCATAATATCATTCATGTTGTTTACAATATCACCAATACCAGTCCGGGATAGCAAACCCTTAACCTGTCCCCCCTATCTCTAGCACAAAACGTTCTATCCAAATACCTTATCTGCGAATCTCCCACAACTAAAGTTTGCTTAGGTACTTCCTTTACTCTCTGAGGGGCCTGCGCTTCGTTGCTTTCCCTTTTGCTTTATCCACAGTCTCACCACAGCACTCGTCCTCCAATACGGCAAATGAATTAGACGTTCTTAGGGCGTCTGTAGGCGGCTTTATCAAAGTCTTCTTAAGGCCCCTGTCCTTTACCTTTCCAAAGACGAGGACTTTTTACTACTTGTCTCCTCCTTCTTTCGTTCTTGTTGTTGTTTCAGCTGTCGTACCTCCTCCTGTAAGAGTCCAACTCTGTCCTCAGAGCCCCACCAGACTCATCAGTTCTTCCCACAACTTCCATAATTGTTTATGATAATACAACTACACTCAGGAGCTCCGGCTAACCCACCCTCTCACTGCGACTGTCTGCGCCTGACTGTGACTCCTTTTAAGAAAGGAGATAGATCATTGCATCAAAACTATCGCCAATTAGCCTAACGTCTAAAAAATAATTAATAAATGATTCACAGCATGGTTTTACAAATAGCCGTTCATGTTTAACAATTTGTACCTTTTTATTCCAACATAGTTGAGGCAGTTGATAGTGGTAAGGTTTGCGATGTTGTGTTAGACGATGTGCGATGTTATGTTAGATGGAAGAAGACTCACTATCACGGAAGAAGACTCACTATCACGGAAGAAGACTCACTATCACTTCAAGTTGATCTAAGTAGGATTTTGAAATGGTCAAAGGATTGGCAGATGCAGTTTAATGCTGATAAATGTAAAGTTTTGAGGCTAGGTTTGAGGCTAAAGTTTTGGGAGCCGGCCGGCCGAGCGGACAGCACGCTGGACTTGTGATCCTGTGGTCCTGGGTTCGATCCCTGGCGCCGGCGAGAAACAATGGGCAGAGTTTCTTTCACCCTATGCCCCTGTTACCTAGCAGTAAAATAGGTACCTGGGTGTTAGTCAGCTGTCACGGGCTGCTTCCTGGGGGTGGAGGCCTAGTCGAAGACCGGGCCGCGGGGACACTATAAAAGCCCCGAAATCGTCTCAAGATAACCTCAAGATAGGTAATGATGATAGAGTTATAAGATACGAGCTAGATTGTGTTGAGATTGAGGAGTCGGATTGCGAAAGGGATCTGGGAGTTATGATTAGTAAGAATTTAAAACCAAAGGATCAGTGCATGAATGTTCGCAATAAGGCAAATAGGACACTCGGATTTATTAATCGAAGCATTAGTAACAAGACACCTGGTGTTGTTCTTCAGCTATATCCTGCTCTGGTTAGGCCCCATTTGGATTATGCAGTTTAGTTTTGGTCGCCGTACTATAGAATGGACATAAATTTACTTGAACGTGTCCAGCGTAGGATGACAAAGTTAATTCCCCAAATTAGAAATCTTTCATATGACGAAAGTTTAACAAAGCTTAAATTGCATTCACTGGAAAGGAGAAGAGCTAGGGGTGACATGAAAGAGGTTTACAAGTGGATTACTGCACATAACAAGGGGGATATTAATAGGGCTATCTTGAGTTTATCTTGAGATGATTTCGGGGCTTTTTAGTGTCCCCGCGGCCCGGTCCTCGACCAGGCCTCCACCCCCAGGAAGCAGCCCGTGACAGCTGACTAACACCCAGGTACCTATTTTACTGCTAGGTAACAGGAGCATAGGGTGAAAGAAACTCTGCCCATTGTTTCTCGCCGGCACCTGGGATCGAACCCAGGATCACAAGTCCAGCGTGCTGTCCGCTCGGCCGTCCGGCTCCCTACCCTACTCTAATAGGGTATTAAAAGTATCAACACAAAACAATGGGTATAAATTGGATAAGTTCAGATTTAGGAAAGACTTGGGTAAATACTGGTTCGGTAACAGGGTTGTTGATTTGTAGAACCAATTACCTCGTAACGTAGTGGAGGTGGAGTAACTCGATTGTTTCAAACGTAGGTTGGATATGTATATGAGTGGGATTGGGTGGTTATAAATAGGAGCTGCCTCGTATGGGCCAATAGGTCTTCTGCATTTACCTTTGTTCTAATGTTCTTATGTTCTTATGTCTTCGTCCCCACCCACACAGACTTGTTCGGCTGAAGGAATAGAGTTAAGTTTCTCTTTAGAAAATACAGAGATAAATTATTTATTAAAATACTTCTCATCTCTGCGTCATTATCCTTTATCTGACCTGTCTCAGTTTTTAATGGACCTATCCTTTCCTAATCTTTCTTCGAAATAACTGAAAAAACTCTTTAGGATTTACCTTTGCTTGCCTCGCTATAGAAACATCATAATTTCCCAATGTCCTCCTTATCTCTTTTTTAACATTTATAACCAGTTGTACGAATTCTTGTTCTAAACTGATTTCCCCCATTCTTAATCCTTTCCAAGCTCTTTTCTACCCATTAAGTTCTTCAGATCATTTCTAATTCATTTCGGGTCATTAATATTCGATCTATTCAATTTGTATGGTATACAACGTTCCCGTGCTTTGCTTAGAATATTAAAAAAAAGGTTATATTTGAATCCACATTTAATCCTTGTTTACATCACCCATCACTGGTAACCCGTCTCGCTCCAAGATCGGCCAACCCCCTGTGCGCAAGACTTTCCAATCAATTTGACCTCTAAAATTTCTAAGGTTATTTAAATCAGCTTTTCGAACATTTGGCACTTTACCAGAATTTTCTCTTACAGATCTATTTCATTCTATGCTAGATCTGAATTCTTTGTGATCACTGTTTCCTAGTTCACATCCTATTACGATGTCAATGAACATCACGAGGTCCACAGTCTAAAAACACATGGTCCACACTCTAACTACACCTGGTCCACACTCCTAAAAATATCTGGTACACACTCTAATACCGCCAGGCCTACACTCACACTAAAAAACACCAGGTACATACTCAAAAAACACGGCAACAACATTATGTCCACACTCTAATTAACACCAATCCCTCACTCTAAAAACACCTTGGCTACACTCTAACAATACCAGGTCCACAATCTAACAACATTTGGTCCAAACACAAATGAAACCAGGACCACATTCTAACACCACACGGTACATAATATAAAAACTTCTTATTCACACTCTAACAAAACCAGGTCCACACTCTAACCACACCTGGTCCACACTTTAACCACATCTGATCAACACTATAACCACACCTGGTCCACACTCTAACAACACAAGGTTCTCACTCTAACCTCATCTGGTACACACTCTAGCAACTCCTGGTTCACACTCTAACAACACCAGGTCCACATTTTAACAACACCAGGTTCACAATCCTACCACATCTGGTCTACACTCTAACTATACTTGGTACACAGTCTGACTACATCTGGCTCACACTCAATCCTCGCCAGGTCCACACTATAACCACATCTGGTCCTCACTCAATCAAACTCAAGGTACAAATTCTAACAACACCAGGTCCACAATACCTAGTCCATACTCTTACCACTCCAGTTAAACACTCTAGCAACACCTGGTCCACACTCTGACAACACCAGGTCCACATTGTAATAACACCTGGTCAACACTCAAACAACACCAGGTACACACACACACATACACTCAATCAACACCAGGTCCACATTCTAACAACATCATGTCCCACACTCTAAGAACACCCGGTAAGCACTTTTACCACACCTGGTCCACACTTTTACCACACATGGTCTGTACTCTAACAACACCTGGTCCCACACTCTAACAACACCACGGCCAAAAGGACTCACATCACCAGATCCACACCCTAACATCACCAGGGCCAAACTCTAACAGCACCGGATATAAACTGTAACCACACCAGGTCCACTCTCTAAACACACGCGATCCACACCATAACAATACCAAGTACACACTCTAACAACACCTGGTCCACACTCTAACCCAACGTGATACACGCTATACCAACACCTGGCCAACCCTCTAACAACACCAGATGCACACACTCTAATATTACCAGTTCCACACTCTAAGAAAACCTGGTCCACCCTCTAACGTCATCTTTCCCACACTCAAACAACACCAGGTCCATACTCTAAAAAACACCATTTCCACACTCTAACAACACCTGGTAAACACTCTAACAACATTATGTCTACACTCTAACAAAACCAGGTCCTCATTCTATAAACACTTGGTCCACACTTAAACAACACACTGTCCACGTTCTAACAACAGCTTATCCACAATCAAACAATACCTTGCCCGCATTCTAACAACAGCTTATCCACAATCTAACAATACCTTGTCCACACACTAACAACACCAAGTCCACGCTATATAAACCCCTGGTCTACAATCTAACCACACCTGATCAATATTCTACAAACTCTATGTCTTCACTGGAACCTCACCTGTTCCACACTCTATCAACACCTCCAAACTCCCACAGCACCTGGTCCCCACACTAACAACACAAGGTCCACACGCTAATAATACCTGGTCCGCACTCTAACAACATCAGGTCCACGGTCATTAAACACCTTGTCCACACTCTAACAACACCTGCTCCACACGTTAACCACACAAGGTTCACACTCTAACAACACCTGGTCAGCAATCTAACTACACCTAGTCCACACTCTAACAGCACCTGGTTCCACACTCTCCCATCACCAGATCCCCACTCTAGCGACACCAGGTCCACAATGTAACAACACCAGATCCACACTCTAACAACGCTAGGTCTAAACTGTAACCAGACCTGGTCCACTCTCTAACCACACCTGGTCCACACCCTAACAATACCAGGTACACACTCTAACAGCACCTGGTCCACACTCTAACCAAACGTGTTACACACTCTAACAACACCTGGTCAACTCTCTAACAAAACCACGTGCACACTCTAACATTACCAGTTCCACACTCTAACAACATCTGGTCCACACTCTAACAACATCTGGTCCACACTCTAACAACACCTTTGCCACACTCTAACAACACAAGATACGCATTCAATCAACACCAGGTCCATACTCTGAAAAACATCATTTCCACACTCTAACAACACCTGATCCACACTCTAACAACACCTGATCCACACTAACAACACCAGGTCAAAGCTCTAACAACACCAGGTCCACACTCTAGCAACACCAGGCCCTCACTCTATAAACACCTGGAGACACACTCTAGCAACACCAGGTCCTCACAGTATAAACACTTGGTCTATACTCAAACAACACACTGTCCAGATTCTAACAGCAGCTTATGAACAATCTAACAATACCTTGTCCACCCATTCTAACAACACCAGGTCAACACTTTATAAACACCTGGTCCACACTCTATCAACACCTTCTACAAACTCTCACAACACCTGGTCCACACTCAAACAACACAAGGTCCACACTCAAACAACACAAGGTCCACACGCTAATAACACCTGGTCCCCACACTCTAACAACACCAGGTCAACGCTCATTAAACACCTGGTCCACACTGTAACCACACTTGGTCCACACTGTTACAATACCAGGTTCATACTCTTACAGCATCTGGTCCACACTCTAACAACACCTGGTCCACACTCTAACAACACCTGGTCCACACTCTAACTACACAAGGTTCTCACTCTCACATCACCAGATCCACACACTAACAACACCAGATCCACATTCTAACAACACCTGGTCTAAACTATAACCACACCTGGTACACTTTCTAACAACACCTGGTCAACCCTCTAACAACACCAGGTGCACACTCTAACATTACCAGATCCACACTCTAACAATACCAGGTCAAAACTCTAACAACACTAGATCCACACTCTAGCAACAACATGTCACACACTCTAACAACACCAGGCCCTCACTCTATAAACTCCTGGGAGCCACATTCTAAAAACACCTGGTCCTCACTCTTTAAATACTTGGTCCACACTCAAACAACACACTGTCCACTTTCTAACAAGAGCTTATCCACAATCTAACAATATCTTGTCCACACACTTTAACAACACCAGGTCCACCCTTTATAAACACCTGGCCTACACTCTAACCACTTTGGGTCAACACTCTATAAACTCTGTCTTCACTGTAACCACCTGGTACAAATTCTATCAACACCTCCAAACTCTCCCAACACCTGGTCTACACTCTAACAACACAAGGTCCACACACTTACATTTCCAGGTCCACGCTCTCACAACACTCCACACTCTTACAACACCTGGTCCGCAATCTAACTACACCTAGTCCACACTCTAACAACACCTGGTTCCACACTCTCACATCACCAGATCCCCACTCTAGCGACACCAGGTCCACAATGTAACAACACACTCTCTGTGGACCAACCTGTTCCACACTCTAACCACATCTTGTCCACACTCTTACAATAAACACTCTAAGTAAACAATAAACAATAAATAAACAAGTAAACAATAAACAATAAGTAAACAATAAACTATAAAAAACAATAAACAATAAACACTCCAAGTAAACACTCTAACCACACCTGATCCACACTCTAACAACACAAGGTCCACACTCTAACAATACCAGGTCCACACTCAAACCACACTTGGTCCACACTCAAACAATACCAGGTCCATAATCTCACAACACCTGGTCCACAATCTGGTCCCTGGTCCCACACACTCTAGCAACACCTGGTACACACTGTACCAACACCAGGTCCACTCTCTAACCACACCTGGTCCACACCCTAACAATACAAGGAACACGCTCTAACAACACCTGGTCCACACTCTAACCACATCTGTTCCACACTCTTACCACACCGGTAAACACTCTAACCACACCTGATCCACACTAACAACACAAGGTCCACACTCTAACAATACCAGGTCCATACACTCACTACACCTGGTCCACAATCTAACAACACCTGGTCCCACACTCTAGCAACACCTGGTCCACACTGTAACAACACGAGATCCGCATTCTAACGACACCTGGTCTAAACTGTAACCACACCTGGTCCTCACTATAAACACTTCGTCCATTCTCAAACAACACACTGTCCACATTCTAACAACAGCTTATCCACAATCTGACAATACCTTGTCCACACACTCCAACAACACCAGGTCCTCGCTTTATAAACACATGATCCACACTCTAACCACACCTAGTCAACACTCTAACCACACCTAGTCAACACTTTATAAACTCTATGTCTTCACTGTAATCCCACCTGGTCCACACTCTTACAATACCAGGTCCACACTCTCACAACACCTGGTCCACACTCTAACAACATCTGGTCCACACATTAACAACGCCAGGTTCACACTATAACCACATCCTGTCCACACTCTAACCACACCTGGTACACACTCAATCCACACCAGGTCCACACTCTTACCACACCAGCTTCACTCTCTAACTACACCTGATCCACACTCGAACAACACCTGGTCCACATTTTAACAACAACAGGTCCACTCCATAACAACACCAGGTCCACATTCTAACCAAACCTGTAGCACACTCAAGCTAAACCTGGTCCAAACTCTAACTACACCTGTTCCACACTCTAACAAGCCCAGGTACAAGCTCTAACAACACCAGGTTCACAATCTAACAGTTCCTGGTCCCTACTCTAACAACACCATGTACACACTCCGACATCACCAATTCCACATTCTTATAACACCTGGTTCACGCGCTAACAACACCAGATACACAATCACTCCAACAACAGTAGGTCCACACTCTAACAACACCATGTCCACACCCACATCATGTCCCACACTCTAACAACACCTGGTAAACACTCTAACCACACCTGGTCTACACTCTATCCACACCTAGTCCTCACTCTAACCACATATTGTCCACACTGTAACACACCTGGTGCACACTCTAACCACACCTGGTGCACACTCTAACCACACCTGGTCCACACACTGCAAACACTTGGTCCAAACTCTTACAACATCAAGTCCACACTCTTAAAAAACCAGGTCTTCACTCTAACAACTTCTGGTCCACATTCTAAGAACACCAGGTCCACACTCTAAAAACACCAGGTCCACACTCTAACCAAACCTGGTCCATAGTCTAACAATACCTGGTTCACACTCGAACCCCACCTGGTCCACACTATAGCAACACCTGGTCCACACCCTGACATCACCAGTGTGGGAAATCTGGCTCCAAAATAATGATAATAAATTTCATAAATAATTCGAAGGACCAACCTTAAGAAAAGGAAATAAATGGGAGAACCAGTATCTATGGATCTCCTTTATAAGCATAAATGATATCTCTTCCCGTATAATAAATGAAATGTTGTTAATATAAATTATAAAGCCAAATCCCTCCACATACTTTGGAGGGTTTAATAAATAGAATTTGAAATATTTCAGATAATGAGGTAATGAAATAATATGCATTAAATCAAATATTCACATATATAATTAATATGCAAGAAAACGATATTAATAATTTAATAATAAATATATGGTCAATCTACGAAACTTCAAAGACAGCTAAGCTGTTAGCAGAGTCATAAACGTTCCATGAACTTGTATACTCGTCGCCTAGAACCCAGCAAACACAAAACGGGTTGAAAACTTTCATCTATCTCTCCCCATGGGTTTAGGAATAGCTTGCATTGAGAATGGTGCAGGAGAGCATTTGAGAAACTTTTAATCCAAAAATCCAAACACATAGGTTTTATAATAAATGTTTTTTTTCTAGAACTATTTTGTTCCTAATGTATTACAAATAGTTTTTACATGTTTAAATATAAAATTTATGGTGTTTTTTGTAAAATTCATTAATAAATTGTGAATGATATTTAATGGCTGAATGAAACCTTCAAAATACATTTAGTTATTCTATGATCAGAAAAAAGTAGTTGTGTGTGGGCGTAGTCGTGTGTGAGTGTAGTCGTGTGTGGGCGTAGTTGTGTGTGGGTGTAGTCGCGTGTGGGCGTAGTCATGTGTGGGTGTAGTCGCGTGTGGGCGTAGTTGTGTGTGGGCATAGTCGTGTGTGGGTGTAGTCGTGTGTGGGCGTAGTTGTGTGTGGGCATAGTCGTGTGTGGGTGTAGTCGTCTGTGGGCGTAGTTGTGTGTGGGCATAGTCGTGTGTGGGCGTAGTCGTGCGTGAGCATAGTCGTGTGTGGGTGTAGTCGTGTGTGGGCGTATTCGTGTGTGGGTGTAGTCGTGTGTGGGTGTAGTCATGTGTGGGTGTAGTCGTGTGTGGGTGTAGTCGTGTGTGGGTGTATTCGTGTGTACTCACATATTTGTGCTTGCAGGATCGAGCATTGGCTCTTGGATCCCGCCTTTCCAGTCATCGGTTGTTTACAAACAATGACTCCTGTCCCATTTCCCTATCATACCTAATTTTAAAAGTATGAATAGAGTTTGCTTCCACAACCTGTTCCCCAAGTGCATTCCATTTCTCCACTACTCTCACGCTAAAAGAAAACTTCCTAACATCTCTGAGACTCATCTGAGTTTCACATTCTACATCACTACACTACATCATGCCACTACACCATGCTACTGCACCACACCACTACACCAGGGTACTACACCAGGCTACTTCACCATGCCACTTAACAGTGCCACTACACCAGACTACTACACCATGCCACTACACCAGGCTACTACACAATGCCACTATATCAGGCTACTACACCACGCTACTACACCAGGCTACTACACCACACCACTACCCCAGGCTACTACACCATGCCACAACACCAGGCTACTACACGCCACTTCACCAGGCTACTACACCACGCTACTACACCGCACCACTACACCAGGCTACTACACCATGCCACTGCACCAGGCTACTACACAATGCCAGTACACCATGCCACTATACCAAGCTACTACACCATGCCACTACACCAGGCTACTACACCAGGCTACTAAATGCTACTACACCACACCACTACACCAGGCTACTACACCATGCCACTGCACCACGCCACTACACTACACCATGCAACTACACCCCACCACTACACCAGGCTACTACACCACACCACTACACCAGGCTACTACACAATGCCACTACACCAGGCTTCTACACGTCACTACACCAGGCTCCTCCATGCTACTACACCACACCACTACACCAGGCTACTACACCAGGCTACTGCACCATGCCACTACAAGCTACTACACCATGCTAATACACCACATCACTACACCATGCTACTACACCACATCACTACACCATGCTTCTACATCAGGCTATTACACCAGGCTACTACACCACGTCACTACACCACGCCACTACTCCACGCCACTTCACCAGGCTACTACACCACGCCACTACTTGACACTACTTGACACTACTACACGCCACTATACCAGGCTACTACACCACGCCACTACACCAGGCTACTTCACCAGGCTACTAACCACGCCACTACACCAGTCTACTACACCATGCCACAACACCAGGCTACTACACCACACCACAACACTAGGCTAATACACCACTGTACTGCACCAGGCTACTACACCAGGCTACTACACCATGCCACTACACTACACCACACCACTATACCACTCCACTGCACCATGCCACTTTACCACATCTCTACACTACACCATGCCAGAAGACCAGGTTACTACACCATGGTACTACAGCACGCCACTATTCCATGCTACTACATGCCACTACACCACGCCACTACCCTAGGCTACTACACCACCCTACTACACCACGCTACAACACCACACTACTACACCAGACTACTACACTAGGCTACTACACCACGCCACTACACGAGGCTACTACACCACACCCCTACACCACTTCACTACGCCACGACACCACGCGACTACACCAGGCTACTACACCATGCCACTACACCATGCCACTACACCATGCCACTACACCAGGCTACTAAACCACACCACTACACCAGGCCACTACACCATGCCACTACACCAGGCTACTACACCATGGTACTACACCAGGCTACTACACCACACCACTACACAAGACTACTACACCAGGCTACTACACCACGCCACTACACCAGGCTCCTACACCACACCACTACAATACGACACTACACCATGCCACGACACCATGCAACTACATCAGGCTACTACACCACGCTACTACACCATGCCACTACACCATGCCACTACACCAGGCTACTACACCACACCACTTCACCAGGCCACTACACCACACCACTACACCAGGCTACTAAACCACACTATTACACCACGCTACTACACCAGGCCAATACACTATGCTAAAACAACTTATAAATCAATAAAAATGATGAACCCACCTTTATTATGATGCTTTATTTTACTAAATGTAGAAATTTATTTTTATATTTTTACATTTCCTATTTTATTCATATATATGAGCATTTTAACTTGAAACACTTCATAAAAGGTGTCACAAAGTTTCAAATTAGGGTTAGGTTCATAGGTTTTGGTTAAAAGTTTTGGAAACCAATTTAATTCCACACCACTGTACTACACCAGGCTACTACACAAGACTACTACACCAGGCTACTACACCACGCCACTACACCAGGCTACTACACCACACCACAACACCACGACACTACACCATGCCACTACACCAGGCTACTACACCACGCTACTACACCACGCCACTACACCATGCCACTACACCAAGCTACTACACCACACCACTTCACCAGGCCACTACACTACGCCACTACACCAAGCTACTACACCACGCTATTACACCATGCTACTACACCAGGCTAATACGCTATGCTAATACAAATTATATATGAATAAAAATGATGAACCCACCTTTATTATGATGCTTTATTTTACCAAATGTAGAAATTTATTTTTATATTTTTACATTTCCTATTTTATTCATATATATGAGCATTTTAACTTGAAACACTTCATAAAAGGTGTCACAACGTTTCAAATTAGGTACAAAAGGGGTCACAAAGTTTCAAATTAGGGTACAAAAGGGTAACAAAGTTTAAAATTAGGGTTAGGTTCGTAGGTTTTGGTTAAAAGTTTTGGAAACTTATTTTATTCCACACAAAATAACGTATCTATTTCGTGAAAACAAACGTTTCTATTCCTTTCAAACACTTTCCAGGAACGTTGTGGACAATTGAAATTGTTTGCTGGGTAGAAACGTGTTATATCACGCTACTCAGTGAACACGTGAACGTTGAGGAAGTTATCGTCTCATTAGCGGTTGTACTCCAGTTGAAAGACGATTCACATGTAAAATCTTTTGAAGAATATATAATTCCTCAAGTATTCACAGAAATTAATGTGATTAGCTAAGGGGAACGAGACTTACGGGTTTGGTATTAGGGGCTTGTGACATGACGACACATCGTCCTATCTTAAATATTTTATGTAGCTAGAAAAAGTAACATAGGAACCAATCTGATGCCGAACACGGTGTCTGTGATGTCATGAAACTGCTGCATCTTGTTGGGGTCCATAGGTGCGCAGATGGCCCTCTATGAAGACGATTGTGTGAGCAGCTTCCAGACACTCTCCCAAAAATTATGGCATCACTTGCCAGTCTCTAGCCTTCTCTGGCTTGCATGTGCACGCACAGTCGTGCTACGGCACGCTTATATTTTTTATGATATATTTAATTTCCCAAATTAATGGAACGAAGGTGTATCAGAAACTGTAAAGAATTGTCTTATTTGACAACATATAAATTCTCATTTCTTAATAAATATAGGAACGTTGTTCAGTATGAGAGGGTGCTGGATACAAATCCAGTATTACTATATATAATTCAGTTATATGTGAATGCTGAAATAATAATTCGTATTTGCATAAATTATTACCAGCTAATATACCACATTTTGTAAACGAATATAAACATATTTTCAGCTTTAATTCACTGACTATATTGGTGACAATAGAGTTATTAAATAATAATTCTCATTAAAGAATGTGAGATAATGAAAACTGAAGACAATCCTCTTAAATGTAAATATTTTCCCTTTCGTCATGTGGGCTGAGGCAGGAAATTCTAGACTTGCCTAGAATTTCTGGGGAAATAAGGCGTTATTACGCGTTAATAAACTAAACTCATTATTGCTAAGCTATGTGTTATTAGAGTTAGCAAATTATATTAAACAGCACAAGAATAGTTTCTCATGGCACTGAACATTAGTAAGGCCGGCCACACACGTGCAGTTTTAACTGACAGTTATGACTGTTCAGTTATAACTGTCACAATTCAAACTGACGTCAGTTAAAAATGAAATGCACACACACACACAGTTCAATCCCTCAGTTTTACCATGGATTCCGAGGAGTACGATCTTACCGCTCTTGTTGAATTCTTTGTAATGCTACAAGCAAATAGAAAAAAGAAAACTAAGAAGCGTAAGCAGTGGTGCGAAAAGTGGTTACTAAGGCGAAATCAATGCTCTAATATTAAATTGTTAAAGGAATTAAGTGATGAACCAATTGATTTTCTCAATTATTTGCACATGACTGAAACTGTGTACCAAAAGCTGCTTTCGCTGGTTTCTGCTTTCATTAAAAAGAAAGATACAATAACGAGAAGAGCAATATCGCCACATGAAAGATTAACTGCTACCTTGAGGTTTCTAGCAACTGGACGGTCGTATGAGTGTCTCAAATTTTCCAAAAGAATATCACCTCAATCTCTAGGGAAAATCATCCCAGAAACATGCAACATCCTGTACAAGGTTTTGGGGAAGTATATGCAGGTATGTATCTTATAAATGTATTTATTCTAAAGAAATGAGAACATAATCATATTTTATTGACAAGCTGCATCTATTTCCAGAACGGTTTTACATAGATTTTTAAATAAATACACTTTATTGTGACATTTAATATCAGCTAGATAGATTTATTGTGTACATTTACACATATCAAAGTGAGTAAAATAAGATGATGTGACATTTAATCTCAGCTAATTTGAATGTCTGTTACCTAACACCTTTATACATTAGGATCAAAATTATTAAAATAATAGGATGCTGTGTTTTCCAGTGAAAGTAAAGAGCTTTCTCTATTGTCATTAGTGCTTGTACTTGCACCTTGCTCCTATGTTGGTGAAGGTGCGGGACATGGGGTACTAATGGGACTCTGGTTTGTTGATGAAGCATAATGATACATTGGCGATGTGCTTAGATAACCCATTTCAGCCTCAAACAGTATGTCATAGATTCTTTTTTCTGCAACGAGGGCCACACGTTTGTCCAGAGCTTTTAACCTCAGAGCAATAGTGCTTCCTACCAAATCATATCGGTCAGGTTGTTCCTTAGGTCTTTTGAAGTGGTCACGCATTGTAGTCAGCACTTCTGATGTCAGGTCGTCATTTACCTTATTTCTTTTATTAGAACCAGGCCTTGAGGTTATTGGTTGTTTTGGTTGTGTTTCTGACACTTCTTGAACATCGGCAATTGTTGATGTAGACATTGTAGAGTCTTCAGCATCAGAATTCACTTCTTCAACTGTGAGTGGATTGTCCCCAAATATCTGAAAAAGGCACAAAATATATCAACAATATTAAGAAATTAGAAAATATAAAATTTTAACTTACAAATACTAAAAAAATTATACAATTTTTTTTACAATTTCTTTTATCTATGTTTATTTCAGTTTCCCAACTCAGAGGAAAAATGGAAAGGGATTGCAGCTTCGTTTGAGGAAAGATGGCATTTTCCGCACGGCATCGGTGCCGTGAATGGCAAGCATATTGAAATAATTCCCCCTCATAATTCTGGATCGTATTATTATAATTACAAAGGCAAACATAGTATGGTTCTTCTTGCTATAGTTGATGCCAAATACCAGTTCCTACTAGCTGATTTTGGAACTAATGGACGGATTTCTGATAGTGGTGTCCTTCAGAATACATCGTTCTTTGAAAGGCTGGTGAACGAGAATTTACACATTCCTCAGCCTGACGATGTCAGTGAAAACTTCAAAAATGTTCCATATGTCTTTGTTGCTGACGAAGCATTTCTTCTCAGAACTAATATTTTGAAGCCATTCAGGCAAGGATTATTAGATTCGGCCAAAAAAGAGTTTTTTAACTATCGATTATCTCGAGCAAGGCATATTGTAGAGAATGTTTTTGGGATACTTGCTTCACGCTTCCGTATTTTTCAGTGCCCAATTAATTTAGAACCAGAGAATATTGAGAAAGTAGTAAAGGGTACCTGTGCATTGCATAACTTCTTGATTGAACAACAATCTAGTACATACGCCCCTGTGAACCTTATGTATCAAGAAAATAATAATGATGGATCTGTTATTTCTAGTGGCTGCAATAGTTCACAATCAAATATGATTCCACTAAATCGCTGTAGTGGAAATATTTCTAATGACGCAAAAGGAGTCAGAGAGCAATTTATGAACTACTTCATGAATGATGACAAAGTGCCATGGTAAAAAAATCACATTTTAAAAACAAATAATAATTTTTTGCTAGCTATAGCCACCACAAAAGGCAGGATTTAAATGTTAACTGATGTTATGTTATTCAACAAAATCTGAAAGTGGGTGAAATGGGCAATACAATATATATTCATACAATGTGTATTTATACAAAAAATAATATGCCCAATAACAATAAAATGAATTTTCTCTCTTTTGTGTTTCTCTTACCTCTTCGTTTTCATTGTCCAGATTTGAACGTGACTTACTTGGAGTATCTTGATCTTGCAGGAATTCAAGCACGTCGTAATACCAAAGTACCGGCTTGTAGATGCTGTCTGTAGATGCTCCAGACTTCTTTGATGCCTCAACCTTCTTTTTCTCCTTGCAATAAGCGCTTCTCAAACTATTAATTTTCATCAAGACTGACTTCTTAGTGGGACCAGGCTCAAGTTCCTCCAACTTCTTTACTAATTTGCTATAGGCAACATCTTTCTTTGTGCGGTCATGATACTCTTCACTTTTAACTTGCCAAAGGCAAGGTTCAGATCGATAGAGTTCAATGAATTCAACAATCACTTGGTTTTCTTTACGTGCCATCTCAAACTGCACTCACCGCTACTACCTGTAGAAATGAGAAGTTGAGAACTGTACAGTTACGAATCCCCACACACGCTCAGTTCAGTTACTCCTTTCAGTTAAAAATATGGAACATTGCATTTGTCACAGTTTAACTGTACAGTTCTGTTGAACTGACGAAATGAGCAACTGAGATACCCACACACGTGCAGTTTTAACTGACAGTTTTAACTGAACAGTTATAACTGTCAGTTAAAACTGCACGTGTGTGGCCGGCCTTAGGGGCAATAAGGTGACTTGAATCATACAATCATGAATCACCAGGGTTCTGGTGATTCCCAGACACCTGCTTTAACCCACTCAGCTACGATAAGAAAAAAACCTATACACCAGAAACTCTATTGAATTCACTGAGAAGATTTGAAGGTCCGAGCTTGGGCCCAAACTGGATTTTACTGAACATTTTAATGAACATTTTAACAGAACAATACGCGAATTTTGGTCAAACATTCTCACGTCGATTGTGACGTCATCAGGGCTCCAGTCTGACTCTCGAGAGGCCTCGGCTTAGGCATGATAGGATTGTCTTCAGCATGATAGCGTTGTCTTCAGCATGATAGGGTTGTCTTGAGCATTACAGGGGTGTCTTCAGCTTGATAGGGTTGTCCTGAGCAAAATAGGGTTTTCGTGAGCATGATAGCGTTGTCTTGAGCACAATAGGGTTGTCTTGAGCATGATAACATTGTCTTGAGAATGATAAGGTTGTCTTGAGCATGATACAAATGTCTCGAGCATGATAGGGTTGTCATTAGCAGTGTAGGGTTGTCTTGAGCATTATAGGGGTGTTTGAGCATTATAGGGTTGTCTTGAGCATGATAGGGTAGTCTTGAGCATGATATGATTGTCTTGAGCATTATATTTTGTCTTGAGCATTATAGGGTTGTCTTGAGCATGATAAGGTTGTCTTGAGGATGATAGGGGTTGTCTTGAGCATTATAGGGTTGTCTTCAGCATGATAGGGTTGTCTTGAGCATGATAGGATTGTCTTGAGTATGATAGGGTTGCCTTGATCATTATAAGTTGTCTTGAGAATTATAGGTTGAGAATTATAGTGTTGTCTTAAGCATGATAGGGGTTGTCTTGAGCATAATAGGGTTGTCTTGAGCATGATAGCGTTGTTTTGAGCATGATAGGGTTGTCGTGAGCATGATAGCGTTGTCTTGAGCATGATCGGGTTGTCTTGAGCAATATCGGGTGTTCTTGAGTATGACAGGGATGTCTTGAGCATTATAGGTTGTCTTGAGCATTATAGGTTGTCTTGAGCATAATATGGTAGTCTTGAGCATGATAGGGTTGTTTTGAGAGAGATAGGGTTGTTTTGAGAGAGATAGGGTTGTCATGAGAATTATAGGGATGTCTTGAGTATGATAGGGTTGTCTTGAGCATGATAGGGCTGTCTTGAGCATGATAGGGCTGTCTTGAGCATGATAATGTTGTCTTGAGCATGATAAGGTTGTCTTGAGCATAATAGGTTTGTCTTGAGCATGATAACATTGTCTTGAGCATAATAGCGTTATTTTGAACATAGTAGGGTTATCAAGAGCATGATAGCGTTGTCTTGAGCATGATAGGGTTGTCTTGAGCGTAATTGGTGTTGCCTTGAGCATGATAACATTGTCTTGAACATGATAGGGTTATCTTTAGAAGTATATGGCTGTCTTGAGCATGATAAGGTTGTCGCTAGCATGATAGGGTTCTCTTGAGCATGATAGGGTTGTCATGAGTATGATACTCTTGTCTCTCGAGGATGAAAGGGTTGTCTTGAACATGATAGAGTTGTCTTGAACATGATAGGGTTGTTTTGAGCACGATAGGGATGTCTTGATCATGACAGGGATGTCTTGAGCCCGATAGAGTTGTCTTGAGCATGATACGTTTGTCTCGAATACAACAGGATTTTCTTGAGCAGTATAAGGTTGTTTTGAGCATGATAGGATTGTCATGAGTATGATACTGTTTTCTCTCGAGGATGAAAGGGTTGTCATGGGCATGATAAAGTTGTCTTGAACATGATAGGGTTGTTTTGAGCAAGATAGGGATGTCTTGAGCATGACAGGGATGTTTTGAGCCCGATAGAGTTGTCTTGAGCATGATACGGTTGTCTCGAGCATGATTCTATCTTGAGGTTATCTTGAGATGACTTCGGGGCTTAGCGTCCCCGCGGCCCGGTCCTAGGCCAGACCTCCTTTTTGTTACACTCCCTCCCAGGAAGCAGCCCGTAGCAGCTGTCTAACTCCCAGGGACCTATTTAGTACTAGGTAACAGGGGCATCAGGGTGAAAGAAACTTTTCTCCCATTTGTCTCCGCCTCCACCGGGGATCGAACCCTGGACCTCATGATTACGAATCTGAAGCGCTGTCCACTCAGCTGTAAGGCTCTCCTAAACATTATTGCCAACAGCATTTGGTGTTCCCAGGCGGTCACCCACACAAGTACTAACCAAACCCAACGTTGCTTAACTTCGCTGATCGGACGAGAAGTGGTGTTCTGAACGTGGTATGACCGTTGGCCATATCACATGATAGGGTTGTCTTGAACATGATAGGGTTGTCCTGAGCATGATACGGTTGTCTCTAGAATGATAGGGTTCATTTGAACATTACAGGGTTGTCTTGAGCATGAATTGGTTGTCTGGAGTATAATAGGGTTGTCTTGAATGTGATGGGATTTTCTTGATCATGATAGGGTTGTCTTGAGCACGTTAGGGTTATCTTGAGCATGAGAGGGTTGTTTTGAACATGATTGGCTTGTCTTGAGCATGATAAGGTTGTCTTGAGCATGATAAGGTTGTCTTGAGCTTAATAGCATTGTCTTGAGCATGATAGGTTGTCTTAAGGATAATAGCATTGTCTTGCGAATGATAGAATTTCCTTGAGCATGAAAGGTTATCTCGAGCATGATTGGTTGTCTTGAGCATTATAGGGTTGTCCTGAGCATTATTGGGTTTTCATGAGCGTGATTGGTTGTCTTGAGCATGATATAGTTATCTTGAGTATGATAGGGTTATCTTGAGCATGATAGGATTGTCTTGAGAATTATAGGGTTGTCTTGAGCATGATAGGGTTATCTTGAGCATGACAGGTTTGTCTTCAGGACGATAATGTTCTCTTGAGCATAATAGGTTTGTCTTGAGCATGATAGGGTAATCTTTAGCATATTAAGGTTATCTTGAGCACGACAGGGATGCCTTGAGCATGACATGGTTGTCTTAAGCACGACAGGGTTTCCTCGAGCATGACAGGGATGCCTCGAGCATGACAAGGTTGCTTCAAGCATGACAGGGATGCCTCGAGCATGACAGGGATGCGTTGAGCATGACAGGGATCCCATGAGCATGACAGGTATGCCTTGAGCATTATGCGGTTGTCTCGAGCATGACAGGGATGCCTTGAGCATGACAGGGTTGTTTCGAGCATGACAGAGTTGACTCGAGCATGACAGGGTTGACTCGAGCATGACATGGTTCTTTCGAGCATGAGAGTGATGTCTCGAGCATGACAGGGTTCTCTCAATCATTAAAAGATTGCATTGAGCATGACAGGGTTGCCATGAGCATGACAGGTATGCCTTGAGCTTGACTGGTTTTCTTCAAGCATGACAGGGTTGACTCGAGCATGACAGGATTGATTCAAAATTACAGGGATACCTTGAGCATGACAAGGTTGCCTAGAGCATGACTGGGTTGTCTCGAGTATGACAGGGTTCACTCAATCATGAAAAGATTGCCTTGAGCATGACAGGGTTATCTCGAGCACGACAGGGATGCCTTGAGAATGACTGGCTTGCCTCGAGCATGACAGGATTGACTCAAGAATGACAGGGATACCTTCAGCATGACAAGTTTGCCTTGAGCATGACAGGGTTGTCTCGAGCATGATAGTGTTGTCTTGAGCATGGCAGGGTTGACTTGAGCATGACAGGGTTGTCTCGAGCATGACAGGGTTGTCTCGATCATGAAAAGATTGCATTGAGCATGACAAAGTTGCCTTTTATGACAGAGTTGCCTTGAATGAGAAGCTTGCCTTTAGAATGACAGGGTTGTGAAGTTTTTACCCACCATATCTAATAATTATATAAGAAATGTATCATTTCTATATCGTATCAAAAATCATATCCGAATCACAATAGATTCATCATACATTTGATCCTAGATGACAATGCCACTTGGATCACGTATGCCATAGGGCCCTATAGATGCCTACGTGACTTTGTGCATGATCTCTCAAGGATCCAGAAGCTTCTAGAAGGATTTGTTAATTAAAACACTATTGGAACATTGATTCAATATCCGGTAGGGATTATAAATCGAATCCTTAATAAGAATCAGTGGTACTATCAAGTACTACTTATAAGCTTTAAATCCTATATCTAATTTTATTATAATCACATCTTATCTCAATCATAAGTCTAGACTGTAAAAATAATCAATCAATATTCATTGAAAGCTACCCCCTCTCATTGGAGAGGGGGGGGGGCATCTTGGGAACAGGAAGCGGACACGACGAGACCTGGCTGCACTTCGCGTTTGTTGACAACTGAGTGAAGTGTGACGGATCCTTAGCGAACATTACCAGCTCAATGACACCTTATCTAATATCATTATCACCAGTGAACACTCTCTAGAACTGGGGGAGTCCCTGGACAATATCTACAAGGAAAATCCTAGAACATTTATATAAAATAAGAGTGTATAGGGGAGCTCACAGTGACACGGTTTCCACCACCTTCATTCCTAATCTTCATCAACTATTATTCTTCTGCAACTGCAGGGACAATCACATAGCAAAGCTACCAGATCATCATACAGCAAAGCTGTGATATAAAATATCGTGCCTAAACTCGCGACAAGAGAGTTATCAGTCTGGCACACATGTCAGACAAGGCACCCGGCTGGCAGAGAAGTATATTGAAGGTTATGTTGGTATATAGTTGGCCAATTGTATGCTTAGGTGACTTTAATATACCCTATATGTCTGTCTGTCGGTTATAAAATCGAGGCAACACCTCATATCTCAGTAAGTTTATTAATATTGTTCAACAGCTGTGAATCTTATCCAAGCACTAGACATCATGAGTGTTCATTGTGTCAGAAAAGATTCAGGCACAATAAGTAAACAAGACCTCATAA
>WNGS01004946.1:140868-153419 GCA_020271785.1 Procambarus virginalis
GACGCTTTAACAATGCACAAGCAGCAAGGGCCTATACAAGACCATATAGTCTCACACAGAAATCACAATAGCCTGATGCATCAAATGAACAAATCGACAAGGGCTGTGACGAGGATTCGAACTGCGTCCGAGAGCATCCCAGACGCTGCCTAATCGACTGAGCTAAGACATAGTAAAACTTCGGTTTCAACTCCTTTTACCATGTAGCTCCAACCTGTCATCGACTCAAGTCCATTACATCCAGCGGCGACCCTACAAACGCATTCATAAACTTAACATGCTGTTCATTTAAAACATAAATTTTCGAAAAATATAAATTAATATTAATATATTTGCATATTGTGCGTATATAGACATAGGTAGGTCAGGTGTTTAGGTTCTGTTGGCGATTATTTGTATTGTAGTACGTGGGTAAAGCATTTACAGCGTTGTGGTTCGAACAAAATTCGTCAGTGAAGCACTTGTTCCGGAAGTGTTCGAACGTCCTCAGTTGTGAGTCGTGTGTAAACCGTTTTCATTCATAAACACCTGGGGAGGGGGGGAGGGGTTGGCGGGTGCATGGACAGCCCGTCCTCCAAACAAAGATCCAAAAGTGATTCCATCCACCCGCCAAACCCCCTGTTTATGAATGTAAAACGGTTTACACACGACTCACAACTGCTGACGTTCGAACATATCCGGAACAAGTGCTTCACTGACGAATTTTGTTCGAACCACAACGCTATAAATGCTTCACCCACGTACTACAAATACAAATAATCGCCAAAAGAACCTAAACACCTAAACTAACCTAACCTATGCCTATATATACACAATATGCTAATATATTATAATATTAATTTATACTAGAGAAAATTCCCGTTTTGAATGAACAGCATGTTAAAATTTATGAATGCGTCTGTGGGGTTGACCGCTGAATGTAATGGACTTGAGTCGAGGACGGGTTGGCATGGAATCACTTTTGGGTCTTTGTTTGGAGGACGGGCTGCGTAGCTCAGTCGATTAAGGCAGCGTCTGGGATGCTCTCGGACGTAGGTTCGAATCCTCGTCACGGCCCTTGTGGATTTGTTCAACATAAAGTCTCTATACATAACCAGATCATCACCAGGAATATACTCACAACCAACAAAATAATCGACAGATACAGCAACAACAGCAGACCGGACATGGGCAAGGCATAATACATAAGTAAACCAAACCACACGAACAAAACACTGCATGAAACAACATTGAGTTACGTTCGAGCATTTCTCGAACACTGCTTCTCTGACGACCTCTGTTCGCATCTCGTCCTCATCAATAAAGGGCAAATGCTCGCTAATCCAGCCGCTAAAGTCCCTGTTTATGAACAAAAAACGACTTACACACGACTCACAACTCATAACGTTAGAACATTTTTCGAACAGACCTTTGCTGACGACCAAAGTTCAAATCCCAGCTGTGTAAATGCTTCACCTTACTACTTCATACACAAATAATTGCCAACAGAAGCTAAACAGCTACCCTAACCTAAGCCTAACTATACATAAGGATTTAATATATAATAATAGTAATATAAATAGCAGCAAACCATTTTAAATACACAATACGTTAAAATTGATGAAAGCATCTTGGTGAAAATACAACACCCGCGTACTGCACATAATTACCAAGAGAACCTAAACACTTAATCTGATTTAGGTCTAACTATTCCGCCAAAGCTATACTGTAAATAATACAGGGGAAAAAAATATGTTTCGAATGCACATTGCGATAAAATTTGCTGTATGAGTCTTTGGGGTAGACTTCTGTTTATGAGGGCGGGTGTAAACTGTTCATGAGGGCGGTCATCCAGCGAGGCCATTCCATCCAGCGGTCGACCCCATAGACGCATTCGTGAATTTTAACTTCCTGTTCAATAAAATAGTAATTTTATCAAATATAAATAAAAAAAATTATATATTAGCATTTTGTGCATATTAAGGCACTGTTTATGTTAGGTGTTTAGGTTCTGTTGGCGATTATTTGTAGTACGTGGGTGAAGCATTTACAGCGTTGTGGTTCGAACACCAGTCGTCAGTGAAGCACTTGTTCCGGAAGTGTTCGGACGTCAGCAGTTCTGAGTCGTGTGTAAACCGTTTTTCATTCATAAACGCATGGGGGGGGGGGGTTGGCGGGTGCATGGAATGTACTTTTGGTCTTTATTTGGAAAACGGGCTAGAGGACGAGCTGGTGGACGGGCTGTAGGATCGAGCGACCGCGTCGCTGTCGACAAGTCCGTCAACAGATGGCAGCACCGTCGCCATAATTTCAGTATAGTCAATTTCAGCAACAAGAGTTTGTTTATAAACATTTCCCGCGGTAACGGCTAAGAGCATACTGTTTGAGCACCTTCCTTCCCCGTTGTGCAAGACAACTGATTGCTGATTCCTTGTGCAACTTGCTCATGCGCCCGAAGCGCACGGCCCATGTAATTAGAGGTAAGTTTGAAGGTTAGTTTCTGAAAGGTGTGATTGATTTTGGCGCGTGGAGTGAGCGTCCGGTGCCGGCGTGGCCCTTAGTGCTGGGGCCCCGGAGTGTCGTGTGGCCCCTTAGTGTTGGGGCCCTGGAGAGTGTCGTGTGGCCCCTTAGTGTTGGGGCCCTGGAGAGTGTCGTGTGGCCCCTTAGTGCTGGGGCCCCGGAGTGTCGTGTGGCCCCTTAGTGTTGGGGCCCTGGAGAGTGTCGTGTGGCCCCTTAGTGTTGGGGCCCTGGAGAGTGTCGTGTGGCCCCATAGTGCTGGGGCCCTGGAGAGTGTCGTGTGGCCCCTTAGTGTTGGGGCCCTGGAGAGTGTCGTGTGGCCCCTTAGTGCTGGGGCCCCGGAGTGTCGTTTGGCCCCTTAGTGTTGGGGCCCTGGAGAGTGTCGTGTGGCCCCTTAGTGCTGGGGCCCTGGAGAGTGTCGTGTGGCCCCTTAGTGCTGGGGCCCTGGAGAGTGTCGTGTGGCCCCTTAGTGTTGGGGCCCTGGAGAGTGTCGTGTGGCCCCTTAGTGCTGGGGCCCCGGAGTGTCGTGTGGCCCCTTAGTGTTGGGGCCCTGGAGAGTGTCGTGTGGCCCCTTAGTGCTGGGGCCCCGGAGTGTCGTGTGGCCCCTTAGTGTTGGGGCCCTGGAGAGTGTAGTGTGGCCCCTTAGTGTTGGGGCCCTGGAGAGTGTCGTGTGGCCCCTTAGTGTTGGGGCCCTGGAGAGTGTCGTGTGGCCCCATAGTGCTGGGGCCCTGGAGAGTGTCGTGTGGCCCCTTAGTGCTGGGGCCCTGGAGAGTGTCGTGTGGCCCCTTAGTGCTGGGACCCTGGAGAGTGTAGTGTGGCCCCTTAGTGTTGGGGCCCTGGAGAGTGTCGTGCGGCCCCTTAGTGCTGGGACCCTGGAGAGTGTAGTGTGGCCCCTTAGTGTTGGGACCCTGGAGAGTGTAGTGTGGCCCCTTAGTGCTGGGGCCCTGGAGAGTGTCGTATGGCCCCTTAGTGTTGGGGCCCCGGAGAGTGTCGCGTGGCCCCTTAGTTCTGGGGCCCTGGAGAGTACAGTGTGGCCCCTTAGTGCTGGGGCCCTGGAGAGTGTAGTGTGGCCCCTTAATGTTGGGGCCCTGGAGAGTGTAGTGTGGCCCCTTAGTGTTGGGGCCCCGGAGAGTGTAGTGTGGCCCCTTAGTGCTGGGGCCCTGGAGAGTGTAGTGTGGCCCCTTAATGTTGGGGCCCTGGAGAGTGTAGTGTGGCCCCTTAGTGCTGGGGCCCTGGAGAGTGTAGTGTGGCCCTTTAGTGCTGGGGCCCTGGAGAGTGTAGTGTGGCCCCTTAGTGCTGGGGCCCTGGAGAGTGTAGTGTGGCCCCTTAGTGTTGGGGGCCCGGAGAGTGTCGTGTGGCCCCTTAGTGCTGGGGCCCTGGAGAGTGTAGTGTGGCCCCTTAATGTTGGGGCCCTGGAGAGTGTAGTGTGGCCCTTAGTGCTGGGGCCCTGGAGAGTGTCTTGTGGCCCCTTAGTGCTGGGGCCCTGGAGAGTGTAGTGTGACCCCTTAGTGTTGGGGCCCCGGAGAGTGTAGTGTGGCCCCTTAGTGCTGGGGCCCCGGAGAGTGTAGTGTGGCCCCTTAGTGTTGGGGCCCTGGAGAGTGTAGTGTGGCCCCTTAGTGCTGGGGCCCCGGAGAGTGTAGTGTGGCCCCTAGACGTGGGTAGCTACGTTCTGTATTCACCTATCAGTATCATCGGAGAAATTAGGCCTACGGTGCAGCTATGCTGAGGCCTACCTGGTGACGGGAGAGAAGGGGGGGGGGGGGGTGACACCAGCCCAGCCAAAGGTAACAACACCTGTTACCAACACTAGTCGTTAGTATGGTCGTTAAGGTCCGGTGAACGCATTTGTACGACATATATATATATATAAATAATCCAATGAAATAGTCTTTGAAATAAAAAAGTTGATATATTTATCGTTGATCATTTACAATTGTAAAAGTTTACATAAACACTTTCAGTGCATTAATTACATGTCACAATAACAGCATAAATCGTAGACAATGTCATGTAGTCACTTCGGGCTCGCCTTAGCCCGTGCTACTTAGAACGTTTGTTCAGAGAAGCTGAGTCTAACCACAACAGGTTATTATTCAGTTGGTAGGTCGCACGACAAAAGATCACATTCACTCCAAAAAATCTACCACTTTCGGGCTATTGGTCTGGCCCTAGCTTCGGTGGGGGTAAGACGTGTTGACTCGGCACTCCGGCAGTTGGTGTTGTTTGCCAGTTCGGCCGGTTGGGGGCGGGTGTGTCTCTGCCCACCTGTGCTGACGTGGCGATACGATGGGGGTCCCTCTACCCCCTATCGTCTGGGCTCAGTCTGTGGGACTAGAGTTCTCTGTGCGGGCCGGTTACCCGGAGATTGCGCTGGATTGTGATCTGCTCTCTGTTCCTGTGTTTGAAATTTATGGGGTCGAGTTGGTAACAGCCCGTAGGGCAATTGCGAAGTTCACTGAGGAGGTGGCGTATCGCAATTTTCTCCAGCGATACGAGGGGTGGACATTACCCCTGCCGGATGGTGCGGGCACTGTGACCCTATCTGATAGAAGTGGTGCGCTTACTTACATCAGTGTGCATGGGGCTCCCTTGGAGTTTCCAGAAGGTCTGCTACGGCGATATTTCAGCCGGTTTGGCACAGTAGTTAGTGTGAGGGTGAACGTGGTGTCTTCCAGTCCTCTTAGGGTGTGAGGACTAACATTCGCACCCTGGGTATGAGACTCCGGGCGGATATTCCGTCCTCTGTGTGACTTATGGGATACAACGTTCGCGTATTTTACGCCCGCCAGCCACGGACGTGTTATCGTTGTGGTCTTTTGGGCCATCAGGCCGCTGCCTGTTCTGCGCCTGCTGTTGCACCAGTGAATCTCTTCAGTGAGGAGGATTTTCCGCCCCTTCCTGTGGGGGATGATTCGGTGGGTGTGGACGTCTCTTCGGCTGAGGAGGTGCCCTCTGTATCAGCTGTTGCTCCACCTGTTGCGCCCCCTGTTGTTGTCGCGTCTCCTCCGGAGGTTGTGTCCTTGCCTGGTGCTCCGGCTGGTGTCCCTGAGCCTCTTCCGACTGCCGTCTTCTCAGGCCCTTTGTCTTCCAGTTCTTCCTCTGCTGTATCTGTCCCGGTCCCTGCACCCTCGCTGTCTGTTCCGGCTGTGCTGGACGCTGGGGTGGATCCAGCGTTCCCTCCTATGCCTGGCCTGATGCCCCATGTGGTTGAGGATGCTGCAGTGCTGTGGCGTGCATTGGTTCGCCCGGCTAGTGCTGCACGTGCCGCTGAATCTGCCTCCGGGTCTGATGATGTGCGGCCCGAGCCTAAGCGTTCCCGGCGTTCTTCTGCGTGTGCTGAAGTTGGCGACTTCAACGAGTGTCGTCCTTCCGTTGACGGTGGGGTGGCTCCGGATGTGGTGCACACTACGGTGGTAGCGCAGGTACACTTGCCTGAGGATGCCGGTGCCGGCGTTTCAGCCTCCCATTCTGGTCTGGTGTCCGAGGGTCCTGCTTCCGGTGCGTTGCCAGCGTGGGATGGCTCCGGTTCTTCGTGGGGGGTGGTTCCCCCTGCTGTGGTTGGTGGTGAGCGGGGTGGCCTGGTGATGTTGCTGCGAAAGGATGCTCGCTCTGCGGGTTCTGTGGCCCCTTCCTCGTTACCCGTTTCCTCGGCAGCAGTCATGCCGCCTCTTCCGTCTCCAGCGGTCTGTTCCGTGTCTCCTGAGGTATCCATGGAGGTGCTACAGTCTCGTCGTCCGGCCCCTGCTCCTGTGTGTGCAACGGCGTGGCAGTCTCGGCGACCCTCGTCTGCTTCTCCAGTGTCGTCTGCTTCCTCGAAGGGCGTGGATGGCGCTCCCCGGCCTCATTATGCGACTTGCGTCAGTGACCTCGGGCGTTGGCCGATGCCGCCCGATATAGATGTTCCTGAGTTTATGATACCCGCTCGGACGAGGGGGATCACACACCCTACCGACCTTGAAGATCTAGTCTGGGAAGCTTAAAAGGCGAAGTATCCTTATGATTCCTTCCCGGAGAAGTACGTTTCTCACGCTGTTCCTCGCAAATGATTTCTGTATATTCTGTGTTTCCTGTTGTGTGCATGGTTGTGGGGTGCGGGTGGGGTGTGTGTGTGAGTGGGTGGGTTGGGTTTTATTTCCCGGTTCCTGCGTGCTCCGGTGTGTGTTCTGGGTTTTCTTTGTTCCTGTGCGTTTGTGTGTTCGGTTGTGGATATCGCATGCGCTTGTTTATGTCATATTGTGTGCCCTTCAGGCTGTTGACGAATGCTCTTTGTTCGGTTTTGCCATTTTGTTTTGCCTTCCGTTTGTTATGGGGTGCTTTACCTGTTGTACGTGTTTGTTATTTATGTTTTGTTTGGAATGTATTGTGATTGTACTGTTATGTTCCCTGTTATGCTTTTGCTGTATGTTTTGTTTTATGAAGGTTTTGTTTTGTGATGTTCTTGTGATTGCTAGTTTGCCAATGTATTATGCTTTGTGCCTTGTTGTATGATGTATTTTTTTATGCATTTACGTTTTGTGGTTTGTTGTGAAATGCTGTCGGCCCTTCTGGCCGGTGGTCTATTGTTTTATTTGTTCTGTTCTGTATTCTGTGTTGTTTTATTTTATTTAAATTGCATGCTTTGCATGTAAAATTAAAAATAAAAAAATACTTACGGGCTATTCATGCCCGTGCCATCTCTTGCGTGGCGCAATCTTCATCAATCAATCAATTGATTGGTACTGTACACTGAGAGGTTTACCCTGCTTCTTAGTGTACTGTACACTGAGAGGTTTATCCTGCTTCTTGGTGTACTGTACACTGAGAGGTTTACCCTGCTTCTTAGTGTACTGTACACTGAGAGGTTTACCCTGCTTCTTAGTGTACTGAACACTGAGAGGTTTTCCCTGCTTCTTGGTGTACTGTACACTGAGAGGTTTACCTTGCTTCTAGGTGTACTATGCACTGAGAGGTTTACCCTGCTTTTACCCCCCTCCCTGCTCGGCTCGTTGTTGCCGTGAGGGGGGCTTAGTGGGCGGCTGCCGGAGTGTGATGCTCCTTGGGACAGTCCTCTGTCCTTTTCTAGCCTTGTGCTCCTGCTGCCGTCCTCTCTAATTTTGCCGAGCACTTTTTCCTTTTCCTTCTGTTTCATTTTTCTCCCCCTCTTCTCCTATCTGCTTGTCGTTTCCTGCCGACCTTTTGCCTGTTTTGGTTTTTCTTTGGACTTCTTCTATTTTGACGCCCGGGTGCTTGAGGAGGCATACTCTTGCACCCGTAGAACTGTAGTACCCAACATCGAGAGCAAGGGGAACCTTTTATTGTCAATCCTCCTTTCATCACTGAACCCGATCTCGACGGACTGTCGGTTCTTAAGGTGGCGTTTGTGGGGCGTATACTCACGACGCACCCCTGGGGGGCCCCGGCATGATCGGCGATAGCTTCTTGTTGGGTGTCCTGCCTCTAATTGTGGCTCCGTGGTGGGTGTGGGGGCACATTCGTGAATGAAAATTTTTTCTCGTAACAGTGATTACCGATTCTCCTGTTTCTCCTTTACTTTCTATGGCTCGTGGGGTGGGCGACCAAGCCCCCGAGTCGGTCCGTGTTAAAAGACCAGGCTCTGTAGCCTCCGCTGCATTGGGCCCCGACCTTGCTCCTCCTTTGGCCTCTCTGACTCCTACCCTCGGCTCCCCTCCCTCCTCTGTGGTTGGGTCGAGCCCCAAGCCCCTAGTGGTGACTACCTCATCCCCTGGCACGGCTCCATCTCTAGTTGTAACTACTGTGCCTTTTAACCCCTCTCTCTCTGGGGGTTCTCAACGCCGTCCTCGTCACGGCCGCCCTCGCTCGATTCCTTCCCGTTCTGATACATATCAAGCCTTGTTTGGTCCCGCTTCGTGGGCCAAATATTTTGATCTCCTCCCTCTTGATTGTGCGCCTCTTGATGATTTCTCCCTCCGTCGACATCTCATTGATTCCGTGGATGCCTCTGTTACTTTCAACCCCACTTGTCTCGGTACACGTGTGGTTGCTGCTCCTTCTCAGGATGCTGCTTCCCGCTTGGCTGCCTTATCCTGCCTTGGCGAGACCCTTGTTCGGGTCTCGAAGAATGCTCAGTTGAATGCCAGTGTTGGCACTATTCTGCTCCCGCCCCATGTTGCGACCGGTGTTCGGGATCTGCGAGACTGCCACGACGATATTCGACATATCCTTGCTGCCCAGGGCCATTCTATTCTCCAAGTGGACACGTTTACTCGTCCCCCTCGTGGTAGTCGCCGTCAACCCCTTCGGGTTGTGAAGATTACTTTTGATGGTAGGACCCTTCCACCCTCCGTTATTCTTGCTGGTGCCAGGTGCTCTGTCCAGGAGTACATTCTTTCTCCTCGGCTCTGTAACAAGTGCTGGAGGTTTGGGCATGGTGCCCTCCACTGCTCTGGAACTGTCTCTCTGTCATTTGTGTGGTGGCGAGGGTCACTCTAAGTCAGAGTGCACGTCTCCCCAGGCTTGTTGCCTCAACTGCGGTGAGGCCCATCCTACCTTCTCCCGTGCGTGTGTCAATTACAAGCTTGAGGCAGCCGTCCTCAGCTTGAAGCACCGGGAGCGCTTATCTTTTCCTGAGGCGAGGCGCCAGGTTCGCCGGCTCCCGCCTTATGCTAATATCTCTTATGCTAATATCTCTTATGCTTGCGTGTTGCGCTTCTTCTCCTCGTCCTTCCCACCTTCCTCAGACTCACAACCGTTTCCGGGCTTGGACCCTGATATGCCCACTGCCTCCTCCTCTGTTCCTTTGAGTTCTGTCCCGAAGGGTCCCCCTCCTGGTCCTCTGTCTGGAGTTCCCCTTCTTTCTACCCGGTCTGTCGTGTCTCCTGTGTCTTCTTCCTCGTCTCCCTCCGATCCTCCTTCCCATCCTTCTCCTCCATCTCTTGACTCTCCCCGCCGCCTGTCGGTGCAGGCGGATGTCCATCGCTCTCCTCACGGCCATCGTGTGTGCTCTCGTTCAGCTTCTCCTGTTGAGACACTGGAATCCGTTGCCCGGTACGTAGTTGCTGGGACACCGGTCTCTTTAAGTCAGAAGCGTAAGCCTGGCTCCTCTTCTTCCTCCTCCACGGCGGGTAAGGAGGCCTTGCTTTCTTCCTCGACCCCTACTACTGGCTCTATTGCTCCTTCCCCTCCCATTTCAGTGGTTGCTCCCCTGTGCCTGCTATGGAGGTTTCTTTGGCCCCTGCTTCCCTTTCGGTTGCTGCCCTTCCTGCGGTGCACTCCCCTCTTTCTACTCCCCCTCTTCCTGCTGCTGTCCTTGACTGCTCCTCTCCGTTGTCTCCTCCTCTTCTTCCTCCTCCTCCGGACCCCGCCCGCCCACCTCTGGTCTGTTCTCCCTCTTCCTTCCCTCCGTCTTTGCTCAGTTTACCCATGCCCCCTAACCCTGACTTTGCTAACCCTGATCCCGACCCTGATATTCTTTAACGTCCTTTGTTGCTCTTTCACCTTTGTTTTCTCCTTGTTTTCTGTTGTTGTCCTTTCTCTTCTCGTCGTTGTATATTCTTCAATGGAACGTTCAAGGTTATTACGCCAATTTCCTCGAACTCCAACTTCTGATTTCGCGGTTTTTGCCCCTTTGTGTCTGTCTCCAGGAGCTGATGCTTGGTGCTCGTCCTGGTCGTTTTCGTGGCTATTCCTTTCTCTCCCCCCTCTCTTCTGCTCTCTTGATTCGTGCTGATGTTCCCTTTGTTCCTTTACTTTTTCCTTCGCCTCTCCACTGTTCGGCTGCTCGTATCTTTGTGGGGAAATGGTACACAGTTTGTTCCATTTATCTCCCCCCGAGTGTCCCGCTTTCTCTTCCTGATTTGAAACACCTCCTGGACTCCTTGCCGGAGCCTGTGCTCCTGCTGGGTGACTTCAATTGTCGTCATTCTCTTTGGGGTGATGTTCTGACGAATACCCGAGGTCGCCTTCTTGAGCCATTTCTCCTCTCTTCTTCCCTGTCTCTTCTGAATTCTGGTGAGCCCACTCATTTGACTCTCGGACTGCACCCTTTCCTGTCTTGATCTTTCTCTCTGCTCTTCCTCTCTTTACTTAGATTTCACGTGGCAGGTTCTGGATGACCTCCATGGCAGTGATCATTTCCCCATCCTTGTTTCCTTTTTCTCTTATCGCCCTTCCCTCTCTTTCCCTAGGTGGCAGTTTGCTCAAGCGGACTGGAACCTATTTACCCTCAGTGCTGTTCTCTCTGACCTCTCCCTTCTGCCTCTCCCTCGCGCTCTCCTCCTTTTCATGACACTGTCATCGACGCTGCCCTCCGCTCTATTCCTCGCTCTTCCTCTCGGGTCCACGGAAGTGCGTTCCCTGGTGGAATGCGGACTGTGCTCGGGCTGTCCGCTGTAAGCGTGCAGCCTGGAAGAGGCACCGCCGTCGGCAGACGACCGATTCTTTTCTTTTCTTTCGGAAAGCGAGTGCGGTGGCCCGTAGGGCCATCGTACGGCTAAACGTGAATGTTGGGCTTCTTATGTCTCCACAATTACGTCCGAAACTCCCCTGCCACAGATATGGAAGCGTATCCGCAAGATAGCGGGTAAGTTCGTTCCCGATGTTTCCCGGTCCTTCACCTCCGTGGTACTCTTGTGGCGGACCCGTTGCAGGTCGCTACCGAACTGGGTTCCCACTTTTCTTCTGTTAGCTCTGGTCTTCATCTTCCCCAATCTTTCCTTCTTCGTAAACCTGTCCTTGAGTCTCGTCCTTTAGATTTCTGCACTCGTCTTCGACTTTCCTATAATGATCCCTTCTCTCTATCTGAACTTCGTTCTGCCCTGGCCCTCTGCGGTTCTACGGCGGCGGGCTCCGATGGTATTCATTATGAGATGCTTCGCCATCTCCCTCCGTGCACGTCTCAGTATTTACTGAGTCTGTATAATCGGATCTGGGAGTCGTCGTCAGTCCCTGAGGACTGGCTCGATGCCGTTGTCCTCCCTGTTCGCAAACCAGGGTCTCTGGGAACTCCCCTAAGGACTTTCGCCCTATTGCCCTCACAAGTTGTGTCTGCAAACTCTTTGAACGTATGGTTAACGTTCGTCTGATGTGGTTCCTGGAACACCATCACCTCCTCTCCCTTCTCAATTTGGTTTCCGCAAGTGCCGCAGCACAACAGATGTCCTGGTGAACTTGGAGGTCTATATTCGTACTGCTTTTGCTGCGAGGACCTCCGTTGTTGCCGTCCTTTTTGACCTGGAAAAGGCTTACGACACCACCTGGCGATATCATATTCTATCCTTCATTCTTTTGGCCTTCGTGGTCATCTCCCTTTCTTTCTCTCGCAGCTTCCTCTCTCGTCGTTCCTTTCGGGTGCGCCTTGGTACGCTCTCTCTGCCTCTTTTCAGCAATACGAAGGTGTGCCCCAGGGTAGTGTTCTGAGCACTACTCTTTTTCTGGTTGCCCTCAATGGTCTTCTTTCCTCTCTGCCTTCAGGTGTCTTCTCCGCTCTCTATGTCGATGATCTTACCCTTTGCTGTCAGGGTGATGATTCGCCTCTCCTTCAACGCCGGCTTCAACTGCGATTGATGCCGTGTCGTCTTGGGCCACCGATCATGGCTTCAAGTTCTCTACTTCTAAGACTTGTGCCATGTCTTTTACTCGGAAACGGGTCGTTCTTCGTCCCTCTTTGTCACTTTATGGTCATCCCCTTGAGTACAAAGGATTTCGCGAAGCTTTTGGGTTATTCCTGACACTCGTTTGTCTTGGTCTCCCCATATCTCTTACCTCCGTGTTGAGTGCTCTAAGGCACTTACCCTCCTTCGGATTATTGTCCCTACTTCTTGGGAGCGGATAAGCGCACTCTCTTGCTTTGCATTCCTCTCTCGTCCTGTCTAAGCTCGATTATGGTTGCCCTGCTTACTCGTCTGCTTCTCCTTCTGCTCTTTGCCGTCTTGATGCTTTGCACCATACTGGGCTGCGCCTCATTTCTGGTGCCTTTCGTTCGACTCCCGTCCTTAGGCCTGTATGTTGACACTGGCTTCCTGTCTCTGCAGGACCACCGTGATCGCTACTGTCTTCGCTATCTTGCGCGATCCTTACAACATCCTTCCTCTCGCCTC
>WNGS01004946.1:162436-181006 GCA_020271785.1 Procambarus virginalis
TTTAGTGTACCCCGCGGCCCGGTCCTCGACCAGGCCTCCACCCCAGGAAGCAGCCCGTGACAGCTGACTAACACCCAGGTACCTATTTTACTGCTAGGTAACAGAGGCATAGGGTGAAAGAAACTCTGCCCATTGTTTCTCGCCGGCGCCCCGGGATCGAACCCAGGCACCACAGGATCACAAGTCCAGTGTGCTGTCCACTCGGCCCCCGACCGGCTCCCCCAGGGTTGTTTTGATAGGGTTGGGTTTGAACATTATATGGTTATAAGGTTGTCTTGAGCATCATAGGGTTTGTCATGAGTATGATAGGGTTGTTTTGAGTCTGATAGGGTTGTCCCGAGCATGATATGGTTGTCATGGGCGGAATAGGATTGTCTTGAGCATTGTAGAGTTTTCATGAGTATGGATGGTTTAAGCAACATAAAGGTGTACTGACCATGCTAGGGTTGTCTTGAGCAATAAATAGGTATTTTGAGCATGAAAGGTTTGTCTTGAGCATCATAAGATTGTCTTAAGGATAATAGGGTTGTCTTAAGGATAATAGGGTTGTCTTAAGGATAATAGGGTTGTCCTGAGCATGACAGGCTTGTAATAAGCATGACAGGGTTATCCTGAATATGATATCGGTATCTGGAGTATGATAGGGTTTGTCTTCATCCCGATAGTGTTGTCTTGGCAATGATAGAAATTGTCTGAGCATGATAGTGGTTGTCTTGACCATGATACGGTTGCCTGGAGCATGATAAGGTTGTCTTGAATGTGATAGGGTTGTCTTAAGCATAATATGGTTGTCTTAAGAATATTTAGGATTGTCTTAACATTATAGGATTGTTTTGACACTTGATAGGGTTATTCTGAGCATTATAGGGTTGTCATGAGAATGACAGGGCTGTCATGAACATGGGTGGGTTGTTTTGAGCATGATAGGGTTGTCTTGAGCTTGATTGGGTTGTTTCGAGCATGATATGGTTGTTTTGAGCACGATAGGGTTGTCGTGAGTATGATTGGATTGTTTGATCCAGAAGGATTATCCTGAGCATTATATGGTTGTCTTGAGCTTGATAGTGTTGTCCTGAACATGATAGGCTTGTCATGAACATTATAGGGTAATATTAATTGAGCATGATAGGGTTCTCTTGGCCATGATAGGGTTGTCCTGATCATTATAGAATTGTTTTGAGCTTGATAAGGTTATTTGGAGCATGGTAAGATTGTCTTGAGCATGATTTTGTCGTTTTGAGCATGATATGGTTGTCTTGGCCATGATAGGATTGACTTGTGTATGATAAGGTTGTATTGAGCATGATAGGTTTGTCTTGAGTATGATAGGGTTGTCTTGAGCATGATAGTGTTGTCGTGAGCATGATAGGGTTGTTTTGAGCATGATAGGGTTGCAGGCGAAGAGTCACAATAACGTGGCTGAAGTATGTTGACCAGACCACACACTGGTAGGGTTGTTTTGAGCCTGATAGGGTTGTCCTGAGTATGATTTGTTTATCTTGAGCATGATAGCGTTGTTTTGAGCATGATCTGCTTGCCTTGAGCATGATAGGGATATCAGCAGTAGGATTGTTCTTTTGAGTCTGATAGTGTTATCCCGAGCATGATAAGGTTGTCTTGGGCGTGATAGGATTGTCTTGAGGATTGTAGGATTTTCATGAGTATGATATGGTGGCGTTGAGCATGATAAGGTCCTCTTTAGCATGATAGAGTTGTCCTGAGCATGATATTGTTGTATTGAGTATTAAAGAGATATTTTGAGCATTTAAAAGATATTTTGAGCTTGATAGGGTTGTCTTGAGTATGATAGGGTTGCATTTAGCATGACAGGGTTGTAATAAACATGACAAGGTTGTCCTGAATATGATTTGGTTGTCTTGAGTACAAAAGCTGTTGTCTTGAGCATGATAGGGTTATCTTGAGCAAGATAGGGATGTCTTGAGCATGAAGGGGTCGTCTTGAGCTTAGATAGGGGTTGTTTTGATAATGATAAGGTTATCTGGAACATGATAGGGTTGTCTCGAGCATGACAAGTTCCCTCGAGCATGACAGGATTCACTCAAGCATGACCGGTTGACTGTAGCATGATAGGGTTTCCTCCAGCATGACAGAGATTAATCGAGCATGACAGGGTTGACTTGAGCATGACAGGGTTGACTCGAGCATGACAGGGTTGATCGAGCATGACAGGGTTGACTCGAGCATGACAGGGTTGACTCGAGCATGACAGGGTTGACTCGAGCATGACAGGGTTGATTCGAGCATGACAGGGTTGACTCGAGCATGACAGAGTTGATCGAGCATGACAGGGTTGACTCGAGCATGACAGGGTTGATCGAGCATGACAGGGTTGACTCGAGCATGACAGAGTTGATCGAGCATGACATGGTTGACTCGAGCATGACAGGGTTGATCGAGCATGACAGAGTTGATCGAGCATGACAGGGTTGACTCGAGCATGACAGGGTTGACTCGAGCATGACAGGGTTGACTCGAGCATGACAGGGTTGACTCGAGCATGATATGTTTTCCCTAAACATGACAGGGTTATTGTGAACAGGACTGGTTTACCGTGAACATGACAGAGTTACCGTGAACATGACAGAGTTACCGTGAACATGACAGAGTTACCGTAAACATGACAGAGTTAACGTGAACATGACAAGGATACGGTGAATATGACAGGGTTACCGTGAACATGACAGAGTTACCGTGAAAATGACAAGGATACGGTCAATATGACGGGGTTACCGTGAACAAGATGGGATTACCGGGAACATGACGGTGTTACCGGGAACATGACAGGGTTACCGGGAACATGACAGGGTTACCGGGAACATGACGGGGTTACCGGGAACATGACGGGGTTACCGGGAACATGACGGGGTTACCGGGAACATGACGGGGTTACCGGGAACATGACGGGGTTACCGGGAACATGACGGGGTTACCGGGAACATTACGGGGTTACCGGGAATATGACGGGGTTACCGGGAACATGACGGGGTTACCGGGAACATGACGGGGTTTCCGGGAACATGACAGGGTTACCGGAACATGACGGGGTTACCGGAACATGACGGGGTTACTGGGAACATGACGGGGTTACCGGGAACATTACGGGGTTTCCGGGAACATGACAGGGTTACCGGGAACATGACGGGGTTACCTTAAACATGACGGGGTTACCGGGAATATGACGGGGTTACCGGGAACATGACGGGGTTACCGGGAACATGACGGGGTTACCGGGAACATGACGGGGTTACCGGGAACATGACGGGGTTACCGGGAACATGACGGGGTTACCGGGAACATGACGGGGTGCCTCGAGCTTGACTAGGTNTAGGGTTGTCTAGAACATGATAGGGTTGTCTTGCGCAAGATAGGGTTGTAATGAGTATGATATGGTGTTTTGAGCATGATAGGGCCATCTTGAGCTTGATAGGGTTGTCCTAACCATGATAGGGATGTCTGAGCATGATCGGGTTGTCTTGAGCATTATAGAGTTGTTTTGAGCATGATAGGGTTGTCTTGGACATGGTAGAGTTTACGTAATTATGATAGCGTTGTTTATAGCAAGACAGGGTTGAATTGAGCATGATAGGGTTGACTTGGGCATGATAGTATTGTCTTGAGCATGATAGGGTTGTTTTGAGCAAGAAAGGGTGATCTTGAGAATGATAGGGTTGTCTTGAGAATGATAGGGTTGTTACGAGAATGTTAGGGTTGTTTTGAGGATGATAGGGCTGTGTTGAGCATGATTAGGTTGTCTTGAACGTAGTAGGGTTGTTTTGACCATGTATTGAGCATGATAGGGTTGTCATGAGCATGATAGGGTTGTCCTGAGCATATCATTGTCATGTGAATGATAGGGTTGTCTAGAGCATGATAGGGTTGTCCTGAGAGTGACATGGTTGTCTTCAGCATTATAGTGTTTTCTTGAACATAATAGGATTGTCATGAGTATGATATAGTTGTTTTAAGCATGATAGGGTCCTCATGTGCATGATAGGGTTGTCCTAAGCATGATAGGGTTGTCATGAGTAAGACAGTTTTTTTTAACCTGATAGTGTTGTGATAAGCATGATATGGTTGTCTTGAGCATGAGAGAGTTGTCTTGAACATGATAGGATTGTATTGAGCATAATAGGGTTATCTTTAGAATGATTGGGTTGATTTGAGCATCGTAGGGTTGTTTTGAGAATAAAAGGGTTGTCATGAGTATGATTGCCTTTTTTTCTGCCTGATAGAGACCTCATGAGCATGATTGGGATTTATTGAGAATTATAAAGTTGTTTTGAGCATGATAGCGCTTTCTACAGCATGATAGGGCTCTGTTGAATATGACCGGGTTGTACTGAGCATGACAGGGAGCCGATCGGCCGAGTGGACAGCACACTGGACTTTTGATCCTGTGGTCCCGGGTTCGATCCCGGGCGCCGGCGAGAAACAATGGGCAGAGTTTCTTTCACCCTATGCTCCTGTTTCCTAGCAGTAAAATAGGTACCTGGGTGTTAGTCAGCTGTCACGGGCTGCTTCCTGGGGGTGGAGGCCTGGTCGAGGACCGAGCCGCGGGGACACTAAAGCCCGGAAATCATCTCAAGATAACCTCTCAAGATAACCAGCATGATAGGGTTGTCCTGAATATGATACGTTGTCTTTTAAATGATTAGCTTCTCGAGAGCATAATATTGTTGCCTTGAGCATGGTAGGGATATCTTGAGCATGATAGGGTTGTCTAGCGTATGATAGTGCTGTTCATCATACTCATGACAGTGCTGATGGTTGACATGATGACATGGTTGTAACAAAATTGACAGGGTTGTTTTAACCATGATAGGATTGCCAGAGAATTATAGGGTTGTCTTAAGAATGATTGGGTTGTCATGAGTATGATAGAGTTATTTTGAGCATGATATGGTTGTTTTGAGCATCATAGGATTGTCTTGAGAATGATATAGCTGTCATGAGTATGATAAGGTAGTTTTTAGCCAGATAGGGTTGTTTTGAGCATGGGTTTGTTGTCTTGAGCATGATAGGGTTAACTGGAGCATTATAGTGTTGTCCTGAGCACGATAGGGTTGTCATGAGCATTCTAGAGATGTTTTGACCATGATAGTGTTGCCTTCAGCATAATAGGGTTGTCTTGAGCATGACAGGGCTGTCTTTAGCATGACAGGCTAGTAATGAGAATTTTAGGGTTATCCTGAACATGATAGGGTTGTCTTAAGTATGATAAGGGTTGTCTTGATTATAATATGGTTGTCTGGAGCATGATAGAGTTGTTTTGAGCAGGTTAAAGTTGTCTTGAGCATGATAGGGTTGTCTTGAGCATGACTGGTTTATCTTGTACATGATAGGGTTGTTTTGAGCATGATCTTGTTGTTTGAGCTTGATAGGGTTGTCCTGAGCATTATAGTGTTGTCCTGAACATTATAGGGTTGTCATGAGCATTATAGAGATTTTTTGAACATGATAGAGTTGTCTTGAGCATAATAGGGTTGTCTTGAGCATGACAGGATTGCCTTTAGCATGACAGAGTAGTAATGAGAATTATAGGGTTTTCCTGGACATGATAGGGTTGTCTTGAGTATGATTAGTGTTGTTATAAGTATGATAGGGTTGTTTTCTTTTTGATAGGGTTGTCCTGAGCATGATGTAGTTTTCTGAAGCATGATAGGGTTTTCCTGAGCATGATAGAGTTATCCTAAGCATTACAGGGTTGCCTTGAGCATGATAGTGTTGTTTTGAGCATGATAGGATTGTCTTTGAGCTTGATAAGGTTGTCATGAGCATGATAGGGTTGTCGTGAACATTCTAGAGATGTTTTGAGCATGATATTGTTGCCTTGAGCATAATAAGGTTGTCTTGAGCATGACAAGGTTGTCTTTAGCATGACAGGCTAGTAATGAGCATGATGGGGTTATCTTGAACATGATAGGGTTGTCTTGAGTATGATAAGGGTTGTCTTGAGTATAATATGGTTGTCTTGAGCATGATAGAGTTCTTTTCAGCAGAATAAGGTTGTCTTGAGCATGATAGGGTTGTCTTGAGCATGATATTATTGTCTTGTACTTGATATGGTTGTTTTGAGCATGATAGGGTTATCTAGAGCATTATTGGTTTATCTTGTGTATGATAGGGTTGTCTTGAACATGGTATGGTTGTTTGAGTATTATAGGGTTGTTTTGAGCATGATATTGTTGTCTTGAGCATGATAGGGTTCTCTTGAGCATTATAGTGTTGTTCTGAACATTATAGGGTTGTCATGAGCATTATAGAGATGTTTTGAACATGATTGAGTTGTCTTGAGCATGATAGGGTTGTCTTGAGCATGTCAGGGTTGTCTTGAGAATTATTAGGGTTGTCATGAGTATGAATTATCTTAAGCATTACAGGGTTGCCTTGAGCATGATAGTGTTGTTTTGAGCATGATAGGGTTGTCTTGAATTTGACAGCATTGTCATGAGCATGATAGGGTTGTCATTAATATGATAGGGTTATTTTGAGCCTGATAAAGTTGTCATGAGCGTTATACGATTGTCTTGAGCATGATAGTGTTTTCATTAGCATGATAAGTCATCTTGAGTAAGGTAGGGTTGTCGTGAGCATTATAGAGTTGTTTTGAACATAATAGAGTTTTCTTGAGCATAGAAGGGTTGTCTTGAGCATGACAACGTTGTATTGAGCATGATAGCATAGTTTTAAGCATGACAAGGGTTGTCTTGACCATGATATTGATGTCTTGATTATGATCGGGCTGTCATCCGCATAATAGGGTTGTCTTGAGAATGATAGGGTTGTCTTAAGCATGATAGGGTTGTCCTGAGCATTATAGGATTGTTTTGAGCATGATAGGGTTGTCTTGAGCATGATAAGGTTGTCTTAAGCATGATAGGGCTGTCTTTAAAATCACATGGTTTGTCTCGAGCTTGATATTGTTGTTTACAGCATCATAGGGTGGCCTTGATCATGATAAGGTTGTCTTGAGCATAATAGGGTTGTGTTGACAATGAGAGGATTGTCTTGAGTATGATGGGGGTTCTCATGAGAATGATAGTGTTGTATTGAGCATGATAGGGCTGTTTTGAGCAAGAAAGGGGTGTCTTGAGAATGATAGGGTTGTCTTGAGAATGAGTGGGTTACTATGAGAATGAGTGGGTTATTATGAGAATGTTAGTGTTGTTTTGAGGGTGATAAGGTTGTTTTGAGCATGATAGAGTGCTCTTGACCATGATTAGGTTGTCTTCAGAATTATAGAGTTGTTTTGAGCATTATAGGGCTTTCTTGAGCAAGATAGAGCTGTCTTGAGAATGACTGGGTTGTATTGAGCATGATAGGGTTGTCAATATCATGACAGGGTTGTCTTGAGATTGATAGGGTTGTTTTAACAATGATAGGGTTGTTTTAACCATTATAGGGTTGTCTTGAGCATTATAGGGTTGTCTTGAGCATGAGAGGGTTGTCCTAAGCATAACAGTGTAGTTTTGAGCATGATAGAATTGTCTTGACCATGATATGGATGTCTTGAGCATTATAGTGTTGTCCTGGAAATTATAGGGTTGTCAAGACCATTATAGAGATGTTTTGATCAAAATTCCGTCATCCGGATAATGCTTCCCCATGGCTGGTCAATACTTAATCTTTGCTGTCCATTCCCTGGAATAAACGTCTTGTGGAGTGTCTTATCAAAGGTATATGCAACTGGTGTATTTTGGTTTACCAGCGCTTTATTAATAGCCTCCAATCCAGATGCGAACGGAGTTATCCGATCAATCCACATCCTAGCTATTTAATATTAAACTTGTATCCAGGATCGATACTATTTATAACCCACGGATCACTGTTGAGTTCTAATCGCAAACGAATATCAACACCATCCTAAAGATATTCGCTCAAAGTTGTAATGTCCAATAGCAGTTTAAAGCAACATTTACTCCCTCAGTTTTTAACTTTACAACTCTAGATTTAAGGTCCTCTGAGGAGTCATATTTGTAAGGAAAAACATCTATACGCTAGTTTTTTATATCGTTCAGCTTTACATTCAGAAAGTGGTATCATTAGCTTTACATACGATAAAAATGAAAATAGTGAATTAGTTTCCACCACCTGCTCATTTAAATATACAGTAACAGCCTTAAACATCGTCTGGGATAAGCCATTAACTATATATGCATTTTTAATATCCGCTAAAGCCGTAATTCCGTCAGGTCCCATTAATTTAACCATGAGTTCTAAAGTCAGGCTCGAAAGATCAATAAATTGACCCTTAACTCCAGGGATACGAAATTCAGTATAAGAATCTTTAAATTTATTGTTAATACTTGAATTCACACGTAAAATATCTTGTGTCTTTCTTGAAAATATTGAACTTTCAACTAATAGCAGGTGGGCGTACTTTCGCCCACCTGCTATTAGTTTAGGGCCTATGCTTATCAATGTTTCCATACCACGTTTTCTAATTGCATCTTTCAAAGTACCTTGTCCTGTATTTATATCCTGCAAAACATTCTGTCCCATTGTCAATGCAGCTGGCATAATAGTTTTTAATAGGAAAAGAGTTGCTCTAAGAGCTAGACCAGTTAAGAAACTTAAAATTCCACCTCCTGTTAAATGTCTTCTATCAAAAACAGTAATATCGCCTAATCCTCCACCTCTCTTTCTAGAAAGGTGGAGGATTAGGCACCTGTTTTATTCTTCCTAGATAATGACCGAGGAAAGTCCCATTGGACATACCTTATCTGTCTTGATCTCTTTCCTCGAGGTGCGATAAATCACCCTACCTCGTCAACGGACAACTGTACAAACCCGACCCTTATGTTTAAACGCGTCAGGCGAGAATGATAAACACCCGCATCTCTTTACCATTATATATCAGTGGGTCTAATATGCAATACTGCAATTGTACATCCTTCATTTTCAAAATATACAGGCTCCCCGTCTTGATCTGTTAATTTAATACTTATGCCATCAATATTAGTCGTATTTTAAGGTTTATATAATTTCCTGTGCATTGCATTGCTTTGAAACGAAACAACATCCAAGATATTTGCAATCTGATTGCCAAACATGGTGGGCTGAACCTATTACAATATACACACAAGAAATCTATATGGCCTTCAGGTCTGAGGTGATAATAGCATGTATCTTGCACAGTGATCCTGTTATTAGGTAGTTTATTCATAACAAAAATATCATATGCTTTACCTAATTCAGATTCAATGACTTAACATATATTTCGACCAAAGGATAAAGAGATGCGAACAATCAATTTACCATCCTTTGTAATAAATAATTTTAACAACTTCTCACTAAATGCAGTATTAAACTTACTTCGATTAATACTCGATTTATATATATGCCCCCATGGTCTGGGAAATTATAATTAAGTATATTTCCTATAAAACTCAGCGAGCCTCTTGAAAATATAGCTGAAATTTCTCTATTTAAAATAGTAGTTAGCTCTATGTAATTATCGCTCGCTAAAATATCTGACTTTATAGTGAAAGATGTATTCACCGTACTCAAATCAGATAAATTTTTATTAGTCACTAGAAGTTGAACTAAAATAAGACTTTCCGTGTCATTCTTCATAACAGCAAAATAAGATGGAGGCAGGCATATATTCTTCAGGCACATTTCGTAAGCTTTATTAGGATCTAACGGCAGCTGATTATGTAATCTATTTTCAAAAGCATTCGGAGCATTATTTTTAAATACATCAGTATCTGAGTTACTTGCTGCATATATAACGTAACTATCCATCCTGTAGTCTATTAGTAAATGATAAAAAATAAACAAAAACTCACCTTAATATGGTATCCAGGAAGACTCTCCTTCATCTCCCGCCTTGATCTGCCTCTTCAAACTCGGGGGAGAAAACACTTGATTTTTTGCATCTACATTTCTAAATAAATTTTTAGGTGTAGAGGTCAAAGAAAAAACAACTTGGCTATGGGCAATTTATCTTCTGGGAATAACAATTTCGGAGTGCACATCCTGCCTATAACATCATCAACAATATTGAGCCCAGTAACTGGCGATATGACGTTCCCTCCCTCATCCCACTTTACAAGTCCAATTGTATTAAAATAATTTAACAAAGAGACTGCAAAATCATAATCCTTAAGCTTTAATCTCAAGTCTATCAAGTGATGTATAACAGGATTTGTTCTCACTGCCGTAGGCTTCTGTTGATCAACAACATTTCGAGGTACATGATAAAATTCTTTCATTATTCCTTATTAAATAGTCTTCAAATCAAATTTATAGCTATGGGAAGCAAAATTCCCAATAAATTAACTCATCTTTTACTCGTTAATATGTCTTTCTTGAATGAAATAGCTTTCTTCTTACAAGCTAATGTATGGAGTAGAGCTCTAGATTTAGAAAGTCGTTTTAAAATAGGCTTTCCAAATTAAACTATTTTTTGTAAGAAATTATTAAATATTTCAGATAGGCAAAGTATATTTTCCTTTTTAAGAGTCTTAATTAACTTTTTCCTAGACTTATATCCTAGTTTAGCTAATAGTTCAATAAATCCACGATACTTGCTAACTAAGGGCTGCTTCTTCATAGTTTCTTCAAGTCATCTGAATTCACTCACTGATCAAATGAACTGTCGTATCCGACGTATCTAACTTTATATAAAGTAGTATTGCCAACTTTACGTTTACTTATAATTCTCTCAATATCAAATGTATCTGACAAGTAAGTGGGAGTCAGCTCCTCTCTATAAAACCCGCCTTCTATAAGTCTATTATTTAAGTCCTTTAGACAATATAAAGTTACAGGTAGTACAGTTACAAACTTCACAGATAGTATTGGCTCGTTCTCGTATGTTTGTTGAAATACAATCTTTTAAATAGGGAGCCTGTTTAAATTCATAGATTGTTTTTACTCTTTCAACTTTCAATCCTAGTTTTAATAGCAATTGCAGAAAATCAAGGCTTACTAAATAGTCTTTCTGGGGCAAATGGGATGCAATTAATTTAGAATTTTTAGGTGGGAGCTTACGTTTTTCATCATTAAGGGTTTTCTTACTGTACTCTGACAAAAACTCCTCAGTTATATTAGTATGAGACAGTACAAGGGGCAGATCATCAGTATACCTAGGTACCTCGGGAGATACTTGTTTTGTATAGCATAAAATCCAGTAGCCTTTGTCTTCATTACATGGGATATGTTGTAACCCTTTCCCTAATAAGGTATCCCGCTCAAGGTCAGTTAATCATCTAATCCCTCCCTGGGGAAGTAACTCGCCCATGCATGCTGTATATAAGCTGTTAGAGTCAAGATACAAAATGTGCGTATCTTCATCAGAGCTAGGGTTAGAGGTAGTGTGCTCATTAATAGCTTGTGTAAATTGTCGTATTGAAGATGTGAACCCCCCCCCCCCTAAGATTTCTTCTTAACAAGTCATATATGTTCTGATCATACACATAGTCTAGAACAACTTTAGATTTAAATAGGAACACGTCCCAAGCCTAACTAGGCAGTGATACATAGAAAACAATATCTAGTTCATAAATTTCTTTCAATGATGTGCGCCAAAGTATAAATATATCAACTAACATTCGTACGTCAACTTTTAAATATAATAAGAGGTAATCCTTGATGTTAGTACAGTTCCCTAAATTAAATACTTTAAGAGCTTGGTCATAATCTTCAGATAGAGGAGCGTCGCGCAAAACATTGTAAAATTTATCTCGAGAAGGGAGTTGAGGTTCCTCTAATACATCCATGGAAGAAATGTAATCATAACATTGGCTTTGTTTACCTTTTATTAACAGAGCTTTAGCCTCATCGATATGTGTTCAGTATACTTGGTAGGTTTCTTACTCTTAACGTGCTCTTTTGCTAAGGTTCCTAATGACCCGTTAAGGAGAGCTAAGCTGTCTAGGAATTTAGATTACCTGTAATGACTTGCATAAATTTTAAGCCTTCCATAGACAGAATTTCAACATCGCGGTGAGGATCTTTAGGCAGTTCTTTAAGTATAATTCCTAGATCGTAGGCTGCATTATGGGAAAATGTGGTCACGTACCTTCGAGCATTTTTACATTGTAAATTGCAACGAGCACAATATGCACCTAAGTAATTATTTTCTTGTGTAGTATGATTAAGGTGCCTATGTTTATCTTTCCTATTCTTGAAATTTTGATAGCACAACTGACAAGTAATTTGTCTCTGGAACATCCTTTCCTGCTCTCTACATAAGTTCTTAGGGAAGTTGTGGAGCTGAACATATATAGCTTTCCAAGAGGCTTCTAGCGTGGTATAAAATGATTAACAGCGTCTGGATCTACATATGAATACATTTCTACGACATTTAATTCTCTGTCTAAAATCATGTAAGAATAAGCAATTGCTTTATGCTTGTTTTCAATCATGCCTCGAGGATTCTAACGGTCTAAAAGACATTTAAAGTCATAGTATGCAGTATGAGTCGGACTATATCTTCTACCATAATTTTTAAATATTATTTTCTCATTAGGATTATAGAATGAAAATACTTGGGATACAGTCCATGACTCTTCATGAGCCTTAATCTCATTTGGGGAAGCGTGCAATAAGCATATATGACAGAATTTATGAGTGTTAGGAATTCTATACTGATTATTGTTAATATTCTTTGCAAATTTATGAAAATCTTTTATCAGGCAGAGATGCTTGCCTTCTAATAATAACAGCGGGACTTTATTGGCATACTTTTCTTGGCTCTTCCTAGCTAAACTAAGATAGTAACGATTACTTTCATGAGTTACTGTATAAATATAAATAGAAATCTTATTTAACTTTTCCATTTTTCTAAGATTATCAAACGATACAGGGAATCTAATTTCATCAGCATATACTACGAATTTTGTACACCATTGAATGCTTTTGTGAGACTTTTTAACGTTAACCAGGGTCCTGCCCAGTGCTAGGTTTTATATGCCGCATTGCATTGCAACAAACACTCGTCTCCTTCACTTTCGGGATTGAAAACTGAGTCTCTACCCCTTAATTTAGCAGGATAAGGTATGTAAGATACAAGGTGCATAGGGTGCCGGATATAAGAGAAATTAATGCGAAACCTGACATAGAATGAATACCTACACTTGAGGATTAAACATTTCTAAGGCAATCTTCGATTTTGGCGGTCATTTCGTCGACCCATGAATTAACAACAACCTCTACCTCTTCCTGGGTAACAGTTTGCGTTTCGCCCCTAATTGAAAACACTTCGTCTAATATTTCTAATTGATAGTAGGCAGGATTCAGTTTTTGCAAAATAAAGCTTATGTCAGGGTAAGCATGAAATGAGGGAGGGAATTCTTCCTGTATTTCTCTGAACTGATTGTCTATGTATTCTAAAAAAAAAATCCCTATACGTGATTATGTAAAAAATGGGGTTTGCATCTAAATGACCGGGAATGGAGAAAGAATGTCTTGAGAAAGCACCTTGAAAATGGTCAATGACCTCTAAGACTTGGGGAACAACTTGAACTATGTTATCTACCTCAGGTGAATCTGGAGCATTGACTTCTTCTTCTTCTTAATCGCACGAAGAAAAATCATGAACAAGGGGTTGATTGTCTTCTTCATCGGACGAAGAAATATCACGAACAGGGGTTGATTGTCTTGTTCATCTGAGGACGATTGCAGGTTACCGTCTGGTATATCTTCTTCTTGGTCCTGAGAAAGCTGGGGTTGACTGCGTACAGGCGTGCTCCACTCAGAGGGTTGGGTTGAATAAGGGGGCGGTTCTGTAAGAAAATATTAGTAATGAATAAAAAGTTTTAAAAAATAAGAGGAAAATGGCATTTGAAACAAACATTAAGAGGAAAACAAAGTTTTGAAACATAAACAAATAAATAATAGTAATACTTACGAGGTGGGTTGTTGATTCCACCAAGTACGAGATTCTCTTGATCACGAATTGGAACTCCTGTAATGGAAACAATTTATGTATGAGTACATATTGCTTGTTTATACACCTGTTAAAATATACAATTAATAACTTTTTTTTAAATTACGGAAAAATTTTGGTAAAAAACGTACGATTATTTATGATTCGACAGCGTTTCGGTGGATGTTCAATGATGTTTTGGGCTTCTGTTGGGGGTTAACGGGATTAACGGACCAACGACAATACGGGCAGGAAGTAGAACCATGAACTGAAATGAGAATATTATATATAAATCGGATGTCTGTACGTACATGTGTTTCAAATATATATATCTTTAAATGTTTATTGACTGTACTGGAAATTAATGCGGTACTTACGATTTGCACAATAGAGTTGTACACAGCTAGCGCAGGAAACGTCGAATTGTCCCGGTGGTATAGGTCCGTTGCACTGTACACAGAAAAGTCTGCAATCCTGTTGGGCGTTGATGGACATCTCAGATGAGCATGTTACGTATCTTGTTTTTCACAAATACCCTATTTCGTTGTTGAGAGGAAACAGGCACAGAGGACACACTGTCATGATGATGGAAGATGCGAGCAGACTGGGGGACCTTGCAATAAGGTTGATGTTTGAATGTTGACTGAGAGCGCAGGCCCCTTAGATGGATCTTAAGCACTCTGAGGGGGCCCTTGAACGAGCATAATAACTTTTAGTGCGCCCCTGAGTGAGCATTTTGGCTGTTTTTATTATAAGCGATGTTGTTTGGCAAATACTGAGATTAAAAACTCGTTTATAACTTGTGTAAACTAAAATTAGATGACTAAATACAAATATAAATAGATAAATACGTATTATTAATGCCTAATGAATATATATAAATTATTACGGTGGTGAACGCCAGCAATGACTGACAGATGGCGGGCAGGTAATCAGGTGATGAACGCCTAGGGGCAGGTAGCCTGGAGCGACTTAGGTAGCCTCGGGGCAACTTAAAGGCTTACATATTGAGGTGTCTCAGTTGATTTGTGCAAAACTGACTCGTTTAATGTAAAGGAACTAATATTACGATGTCTAAAATAACTGTACAGAAATATGAACGATGAAGGAGAGGGCAAGGTAGGAAACGGGTAGGGGAGTGTAAGGTAACAGGTAGAGAGGGGGAAGGGACGGGTAAGATATTTTGGCTCGCTAAGATAAGATAAGATTATGGCGGTGACTTGGCGACGGCATCTGGCCGAATTGTGTGAGGTTGGAACAGGTGATGCGGGGGAAGAAGGGGGTTGTGTGGGGGTGGGAGGGTCTGGCTGGGTAATTAATGCCGTCTTATGTAGCCGGATAATGCTACAGTTTTAGTTATATAGATATACTTGTTTCTAAGTAAGAATTTTACTTAAACGTATATACACTTAAAAAACTCCTATGATTACACGAACTCTGAAATATTTAAAAAACTGAACTCTGAAAAAATTGAATTTCTCCTATAAGAACTCTTAAAAAACTTCTATGATTGCTAAATATATTTCTGAAAAATAAAATTTATGAGGAAACCGGACAGTCTAAACGGGAATGGAAAAATTATAAGGAAACCTGACACGCAAAACGGGATTTTGACTTGAAAACCGTGACACTCTAAAGAGGATTTGCCAAATTTACCTGGAACCCCTGACACTCTAAATTCGAATTTAAAAAAAAATCGTGTTCGAGTCGTCATCCCTACTACTGCCGTGAGCATGATATGGTTGTCATTAATATGATAGGGTTGTTTTGAGCCTGATAGGGTTGTTTTGAGCATGATACAATTGTCTTCAGCATGATAGGGTTGTCATTAGCATGATAGGTTTATCTTGAGCATTATTGGCTGTTCTGACCAGGATGAGGGTTGTCTTGAGCATGATAGGGTTGTAATGATAATGATATGGTTGTTTTGAGCATAATAAGCCATCTTGTGTATGATAGGGTTGTCTTAAGCATCATAGAGTTGCTATGAGCATAATAGGGTTTTCTTGAGCATGATAGGGTTGTCATCAGCATGACAGCATTGTAATGAGCATGATAGGGTTGTCCTGAATATGATGGAGTTGTCTTGAGAATGATAGGGTTGTCTTGAGCTTGATAGGGTTGTCATTAGCATGATAGAGTTGTCGTGAGCATGATACCTTGAGGTTACCTTGAGGTGCTTCCGGGGCTTAGCGTCCCCGCGTCCCGGTCGTCGACCAGGCCTCCTGGTTGCTGGACTGATCAACCAGGCTGTTGGACGCGGCTGCTCGCAGCCTGACATATAAGTCACAGCCTGGTTCATCAGGTATCCTTTGGAGGTACTTATCCAGTTCTCTCTTGAACACTCTGAGGGGGTCTGCCAGTTATGCCCCTTATGTGTAGCGGAAGCGTGTTGAACAGTCTCGGGCCTCTGATGTTGATAGATTTCTCTCTCAGAGTACCTGTTGCACCTCTGCTTTTCAACGGGGGTATTCTGCACATCATCCCATGTCTTCTGGTCTCATGTGATGTTATTTCTGTGTGCAGGTTTGGGACCAGCCCCTCTAATATTTCCCACGTGTAAATTATTATGTATCTCTCCCACCTGCGCTCAAGGGAGTACAGATTTAGGCTCTTAAGTCGGTCCCAATAGTTTAGATGTTTTACTGAGTGGATTCTAGCAGTAAAGGATCTCTGCACGCTCTCCAGGTCAGCAATTTCTCCAGCTTTGAAAGGGGCTGTCATTGTGCAGCAGTACTCCACTCTAGAGAGCACAAGCGTTTTGAAAAGTATCATCATCGGTATAGCATCTCTAGTGTGAAAAGTTCTTGTTATCCAACCTGTCATTTTTCGTGCAGTTGTGACGCCTACTTTATTGTGTTCTTTAAAGTTAAGGTCTTCCGACATGAGTACACCCAGATACATTACATTGCCTTTTCGTTCTATGTTATGATAGGGTAGTTTTGAGCATGATAGGGTTGTCTTGACCATGATATGGATGTATTGAATATGATCATGATAAGGTTGTCTTGAGCATAATAGGTTTGTCTTGTGCTTGATAGGATAGTTTTAATTTAATTAAGCATGATAGGGTTGCCTTGACCATGATGTGGTTGTCATGAGTGTGATAGGGTTGTCTTGAGAATGACAGGGTTGTCTTGAGCATCACAGTGTTGTCTTGAGCATGATTGGGTTGTTTTGAGCAAGAAAGAGTTGTCTTGAGAATGATAGGGTTGCCTTGAGAATGATAGGGTTGTTATGAGAATGTTAGGGTTGTTTTGAGGATGATAGGGTTCTTTTGAGCCTGATAGAGTCCTCATGACCATGATTGGGTTCTCTTGAGAATTTTAGAGTTGTTTTGAGCAGTATAGGGCTTTCTTGAGCATGATAGGGCTGTCTTGAGCAGGATAAGGTTATCTTGAGCATGGTAGGTTTGTCTTGAGCATTATAGAATTGTCTTGAGCTTGATAGGGTTGATTTGAACATGAAATGGTTTTCTTGAGTATGATTAATTTGCCTTGAGCATGATAGGGTTGTCTTGAGCATAATACGGTTGTTTTGAACATGATACGGTTATTTTGGCTATTGGCAGGTTGGCCTGAGCATGATAGTGTTGCCTTGAGCATGATAGGGTTGTCTTCAGTAAGATTTGTTTGCATTATAATTTTGTTTTGAGCGTGATAGGGATGTCTTTAGCATAATATGGATGTTTTGAGCACAATAGGGTTGTATTGATATTGATACGTTTGTCACGAGTATGATAAGTATGTTTTGAGCATGATAGAATTGTCATGATGATGATAACGTTGTTTTGCACATGGCAGAGTTGTTTTGAGCCTGATAGGGTTGTCTTGAGCATGATAGGGTTGTCAAGAGTATTATAAAGTTGTCCTGAGCATGATGTAGTTTTCTTGAGCATGATAGGGGTTTATTGAGCATGATAGGGATGTCTTGAGCATTACAGGGTTGGCTTGAGCATGATGGTGTTGTCTTGAGAATGATAGGGTTGTCATGAGTATGATAGGGTTGTCTTGATCTTTATAGGGTTGACATGAGAATGATAGGGTTGTCGTGAGTATGATAGGGTAGTTTTGAGCATGATAGGGTTGTCTGGACCATGATATTGATGTCTTGATTATGATAGGGTTGTCATCAGCATGAAAGGGTTGTCTTGAGAATGATAGGGTTGTCTTGAGAATGATAGGGTTGTCCTGAGCATGATAGGGTTGTCTTTAGAGTGTTAGGGTGTTCATAAGTATGATAAGGTTGTTTTGAGCATGATATTGTTGTCTAGAGCATGATAGGGTTGTTTTGAGCAATATATAGATATTTTGTGCATGATAGAGTTGTCTTGAGCATGATAGGGTTGTCTTGTCCATGACAAGGACGTCTTTAGCATGACAGAGTAGTAATGAGCATGATATTGTAATCCTGAACATGATAGGGTTGTCTTGAGTATGATTAGGGTTGTCATGAGTATGAATGGGTTGATTGGAGCCTGATGGTTGTCCTGAGGATGATGTAGTTTTCTTGAGCATGATAATGTTTTCTTGAGAAGGACAGGGTGGTCTTAAAATTAAGCATTACAGGTTGACTTGAGCATGTTAAAGTTTTCTTGAGAATGATAGGGTTGTCATGGAGAGTGATAGGGGTGTTTTGAGCATGATAGGGTTGTCTTGAGCTTTAATAGGGTC
>WNGS01004946.1:197952-200452 GCA_020271785.1 Procambarus virginalis
CCCTACCACTTGCTTCTCCAACTTATTCAACAGTCTATAATAGGGTTCTGTGTCAAAAGGATCTTGACAGTCCAAGAAAATGTAGTCTGCCCAAATTTCTCTTTCTTGCTTAATGCGTATTGCATTGTCATAGAATTTTTTTTAAACTTGTGAGGCACTAATTACCTACCCTGAACCCATGCAGTTGACATATTGCAAAGTCCTTTCTCTCCAAATGCACTACCAGGCTTTTCTCACGATCTTCTCCATCACCTTGTATGGAAGACAAGTTATGGAGACCGGCCTCTAGTTTAGGGCCCTCCTGCCTATCCCCCTTTTTGTAGATTGGGGCAACGTTAGCTCTTTTCCAACTCTCTGGTAGGTCTTCTGTTTCCAGTGACTTGTTATAGACCATAGACATTCCCATCTGGGCCGTGATAAACCTGTTTTCTGCCTCGTGACACTTCTGGGTGATGTAGTCCATCATGCCTTGTACAGACTTTCCACTGAGTTATGTCTCCCACGGTATTCCTTTTATAAATTTTCAAATCTCATCAATGTTTCCTCCTTCAGTGTTCCAATCTCTTTATTTTCGGTCCATTCGTTTGATGGGTTAATCGTACTTCCACCAGATATTCACATGTTAGGATTCTGTGGTCATTCATACCTATGGTGGGTTCTGATTTTTCTTCCCTTGTGTCTGACTCGTTCAGTGTGGTATCCAGATCAAGTCTGGCTGGGTCATCAACTCCTCTCATTCTTGTGGGCCCCTTGACATGTTGGCATAGAAAGTTTCTTGTCGCCATGTCTAATTGTTTAGCTCTCCATGTTTCTGTCCCTCCATGTGATCATTCCTTTTCCCAGTCTATCTTTCCATAGTTGAAGTTACCCATGATCAAAAGTATAGATTTCTTCCTGCCTTGAATAGAAGCCACTCTGTGTTATATTAATGGTTGCCATATTGTTCCTGTCAAACACCTGTCTGGGTCTCCTGTCATTTACACATATGCGTGGGTTATATATTACTACTGCCATTATCCTTGGTTCTCCCATTGTAATAGTGCCTGCTATGTAGTTTCTGAAATCTTCACATCATGTGATATCCATCTCTTCGAAACTCCATGCCTTTCCTATCAGCAGAGTCACTCGTTATGCTCCTCTTCCCCTCCCCACTCCTTCCTTACTATATAGTAGTCCTTTGGAAACACTTACTATATAGTAGTCCCATTTATATTTCTGTACATCACTTTAAAGCTCACTTTTTTCTGTTCATCCTTAGTTACTCTTTCTTTTGATGGCTGGTCCTTTCATGCAGACAGTTGCTCCATGGACTGGGCTGCATGGGTGTTATTGATGTGATGTACGATACTTGACGTGTTCATAGGATGTTGGGGTGGGGCATGGTTCACGGAGTGGGAGGAGAAGGGAGGGGTTTGGGGGGGGGAGAAGGGAGAGCTTGGGGGGTGGTGGAGAAAGGTGGGCTTGGGGGATGGGGGGAAAAGGAAGGGCTTCGGGGGTGGGGGAAGAATGAAGGGCTTGAGTGGGGAAGAAGGACGTCTTTTGGACTGGGTGGGCACTCAGTGGGGGTTTGTAGGGGTTGGGCGAGGTAGAACTTCTATTGGGTGGAAGGTGGAGATGATGCACCTCTCACTGGGGCTGCTGAACTTCTTGTGGAGGGTTCCCCACCCTCCTTTGGGACAGTAGGGTTCAGGGGTGTGGTTCCCTGATTCCCTTTTCTTGTAACACCATAAAGTTGTTGTGCTCCTTCCTTGCGTCTGCTGCTCTCCTTCTCAATCCCTTGTCATATCCCTTTGAAGGAATATCGTTTTGAACTTCGCTACATGTAATAGTCTGCTCTTACTTGCTAGAAGGTGCTATTTTGTACTCTCGTTTGTGAATACTACAGTATCAGTCAGTCTCTCTCCTTGTTGTACTGGCCAAGCCAAGAAACCGTTTCAATACTTTGTTCAGCCTTCTCCATCTGTACCCCCTTTTAAGAATGAAGACAGTGATAGAGTAGCAAGATGAACCTCCATACAGTGATAATGTAGCGTTACCTGTACTGGCAAGATACTTTTGTCTCTCGCATATAAATAGTCATTCTGCCCTATACATACTCGAGAAGCCAATAGTTTTATTTGGTTATATTTAAGGAACAGAATAAACCCAGAATTTTGTTTTATGTTGGTTAAAGTTGGGTGCAGGCAGGTAAGATCTGGTAGTCTTACCAAGTCTTACCCGCCTTCCCTGGGAGGGAAGGAGGGAGGTAAGACTAAATGGCTGACACACCCAGCCAAGAGGTATTGTTTCCCACCGAACGCACACCGGAAGATATGACACTAGGTCTCCAAGAAAGTTTGAGTTGTGATTGTTTGGCCGACAGGGGAGGAAGGGGGCAATAAGAACATGCCGTCACGTGATGTGTCGCCACCGCAGGAGTAGGAGAAACAGGCAGTGTCACTGCATTCCTAGCATTCGTCGGAAACGCACACACCATTTGTCTTTCCTGCAGGAAGCGGTC
>WNGS01004946.1:205452-221745 GCA_020271785.1 Procambarus virginalis
CAAGGTGAGCATGGTGGAACACTGTGTAAGGTGTGCATGGGGGAACACTGTGTAAGGTGAGCATGGTGGAACACTGTGTAAGGTGAGCATGGTGGAACACTGTAAGGTGAGCATGGGGGAACACTGTGTAAGGTGAGCATGGTGGAACACTGTGTAAGGTGTGCATGGGGGAACACTGTAAGGTGTGCATGGGGGAACAATGTGCATGCAGTGGGTGTGGAGTTCCACGTGGCAGAGATAAGGGGGGGAGTTACACCATGTGTCATATGAGTATTGATGATACTGTGTGTGTAGTGGGTGTTGGGGACGATGTTTGTAAAGTGGTTACTGGGGACCTCAGGTGCCAGATGGCTGCTGGTGATCTCCTGTGTTAAGTGGATGTTCAGGAGCCCGTGTAAAGTTTTGACGTTGGTGTTGGGGACCATCGTGTTAATCTATGTGCTTATGGCCTCGTGTGTCAAGGGACTACTGTGGGTCTTGTGTTATGACTCAGTGTATGGGCAACCAATGTGTTAAGTGGGTGTTGCTGAGACCCTATGTTAAGTGTGTATTGGAGAACCCGTATGTTAAGGTGGTGTTGGGGACCACATGTGTTAAGTAGTTCTTGGAGACCCCGTGTCTCAGGTGGGTGTCGGGAACCTTGTGTGTTTAGTGGGTGTTTGGGACCCAGTGTTTCAAGCGAGTGTTGGAGGACCACGAGTGTCAAGTTGGTGTTGGGTAGCCCAAGAGTGGTTAATGGGGTGTTGGGGACTGCTGTGTGTTAAGTGGTGTTTGGAAGACCCACTGTGGTAAGTGGGAGTTGGGGACTCCCGTGTGTCATCTTGTTGTTTGGGAATCTTGTGAGTTCAGTGGGTGATGGGGACCATGTGTGTCAAGTAGGTGTTGGTGACCCCGTGTATGAAGTTGGTGTTTGGGACCCGGAGTGTTTAATGAATGTTCGGGGCTCCAAACACTCACTTAACACTCAGAACAAAAAATTGTTGCAATTGTTTTGAAAATTTTCATTCAGAAAAGTTTGTTCCAAAATGTTTTGAAAGATTGACACTGAAAAGTTTTCTACAGAAAAAAAATTAATACAAAATGTTTTGACAATTTTCTAACATAAATGTTTGTTGCAAAGAGTTCTAAAATACTTAGCAGGAAAAGCTTTGTAAGACAAATAAGATTAATGTGCAAAGATTCAAAAAGTTTCCTACAGAAAAGTTTCTTACAAATAGTTATGCAAAGTTTGTTATAGATAAAAGTTTTGAAAGTTTTTACAGAAGAAGTTTTTAAAAGTTTTTATTGAAAGGTTTGGTATAATTTAGTTGTTAAAGTTTGACAAAAATGTTTCGAAGATAAATTTGTTACGACTTCATAAAAGTCATATAGAAAAGTTGCCTTTGTTATTAGATAAAGTTGAAAATTTTTGGTGTTGTTGCTTAAAAAACAGTAGTGTTGTTGTTACAGAAGCAATACTAATATGCTTGATCTTGCATAAAACACCAATGATAGTTACGATACATTGCACAAAGAATGTCTTCGTATGTGTTGTCTTAATAAATGATGACTTGTTTTATTTATCGAAAGTTGTTACAAACCAATTTTGTTTCGAGAAGACATTCTATAAACACGATATGTCAGAAAAATATTATGCTGATTTCTTTACCACATTAAATAGTAATGATAATTAAGATATGATACAGAAAGATTGAATTGCAAAGTTTGACTTTACATAATGTTTGATTTGTCTTAATGCATTTGTCAATTGATTTGATTTGATCAAGATTTGTAAAAGCAAACAGATTATACACTGTAAAGCTAAGTCGTTAGTACAAGTTTAGGTTAAGTCGTATACATTTAGTGACATCTGTTGGGTGTAATTTGAACTAAGGAGTGGCACCCTAGATGGTGGAGGGAAATTAAACAACCACAGTAACTGATGGAACGAAATCTGACAGACAGGGGGTAGGTCCAAGAAGCTCATTTTACTCCTCTACACCCTAACACAGAAGAAACATTCAACAATCATTGAGTAAACAGAGAAGTGTGAGTATGACACAGGTTGGAATGGTCTTGATTCTTCTACAGAATACCAGGAACAACTAACAGTTACACACACTCACTCACGATCGCTCATACTCATGCATCATCACCCACAAATATCTATACGAACGCAAATAAGAGAGTATACACACAACATGGATGATGGACTCTAATAGGAATAGCCGGGTACACGTAATCGAGAACACATAATATGAAAGCTGGTTTCTATGTGTATTAGCATGAATTGCAAAGTGTGAATAGACTAGTACACCATCGGCAACAAATAAAACACCGGAATAAGTACAAGAAATGGGCTGGAATGATTGGATCACAAGAGTTAAATCACACATTCACGAGTGTTTCAAGGCCTGACCCACTTTAATGGATTTTTCCTGAAACTGACATTCCACCATTAATCCCCATAAATTCCATGGCATAAGGGAAGTATGAGTAGGTGGGTACACAATGGTATGGAACGTTGAAGATAAGAATGGAAGATGGTATGGAACTAAGAGGTTAAAATAAACATGAATAGATATGTATGAAGAGGTAAGTCCAGATAGGTGAATACACACATACGACAATTGCATGCATTTTTAAGCAATCAGCAATCAACACTTTTAAGCAAATGGGAACCAAGAAGCTTGTATTGACCAGTAGCCTTAGGAAGGAGGGGATGATGGCACCCTGGAGACCGAGGTAAACACTGGTGTTTGGACTGTAAAAATCATTTTTTTGCGCTTGTTTATAGATAATTTTTTGGACTTGAATATTAATATTTTTTGAACGTGTGTAAATATATATTTTTATTCTATACAAAAAGAATTTAAATGTGTAAGAGTCTTTCGACTTGTGAATAAAAGTTTTCGGACTGGTGTTCATCGCCAATGACTTAGAATATAATAATATCCCGATTCATTCGATTCATCTACGGTCTTGAGACTTCCACTGGAACCAAGTCAGGGTTTCACTCATTCCCCACATACACTCCTGCTGTAGTATAGGAGGACATACACTCTGGCTGTGGTATAGCAGGAGTTCTACCTCCAACGCTTCCCTTCAAATGCACTTCTTTGTGCATTTGAAGAAAAGCGTTGGAGGCAGCCACACCCAAAGTGGCAGCCACACCCAAAGTGGCAGCCACACCCAAAGTGGCAGCCACACCCAAAGTTGCAACCACACCCGAAGTGCATGCGGACAATGCCAGGAAACCTGACATATGTATCCCTATTGTTGTCACTAGATGCATTGAGTATACATATGTGTTGCACTAAATATAGTTTGATGATATAATTTTAAGAAGTATATGGTACAGTTTCAATAGGTTCATGGTGCACTGGGTGTAGGCAGATGGTACTTTAAGTATAGGTAGAGGGAGCCTTTGTAACAGATAGGGAAATGAGTTTTAATGATGCATAAGGAATTGATAGCCTGTAAATTGGGTATATACAAATGGTGCAAATGACTCAGGTAGATAATACAATGGATATAGTTAGATGGTACATTGGGAATAAGTAGATGAAACATTAAGTAAAGACAAATTTTTCATTAAGTAAAGATTGATGGTTCATTAGATGTTGGTAGATGGTACATTGTGTACATATATAAATGGAACATTTGGTACATGCAAATGCTACTTTAGTGGCATTAATAGATGCAACATTGGGTATATGTAAATGGCTTAGTGAGTATAGATAGATAACACATTCGTAGGTCTGAACACAGACAGTTGGATGATGCTACACGTTAGTGTAACCCGTGTGTGTGTCTGGCCACTACAGTAAGATTCTTACTTTCGCTCAACGATGGAGATGTCCGAGCAGAGTGTGGTCCGCTGGTTGGAGCAGGAGGATCCGGCCTCGTCGACACCGTCCTCAGGAGAGCACTGCTCCGTCACCAGTGTCCACTGTGTATCGCAGCAGCAGTAGCAGCAACACGGCGTTTACCAGAGACGATGGATTAGTTACAGTCAAGTAAATGTTATAAAGTGGAAAGTGTGTAGGTAGCAGAGTTCAAAAGATATCTGCCTTGAGATAAAAATTATCGCCATTGATGAAACGGCTTTTTACGTGAGGCGAGGTATGTGGGGAAATATTCATTAACATAGCTTTGGTAATAAAATATTTAATTAAATCTTTATGAGGATCACACTGTATAAGTTTAATTAACAAACTAATGCGTTCTACATAAGTGCATAGTTAAGTAACGCCATTCCATGGGCCTGCCCGACGCCGCCTGACTGTGACACTCACACTATCTTAAACAATTACGAAACTAAAGTTATTTCCTTTCACGTCTAATAAATTATATAAATATAAAATATTAACTAATACCTAAAAGAAATATTTAATTATCATTGTTAATTCGAAGACTTAAGATAGAGAATTAATTCGAATTCTTAAAGATTGTGACTTAAACTCTCAATGATTAAATCATCTTGGAGAGTTCTCTTTCTGACTCGGAAGTTGGTGGCAAGAGGGAGGCTCTATCGCCATTATTTACTCGTCACCAACATGATTGGTCAACAGCGTGGCGACCGACCTTATTAAGCAGCCTAAGTTCTCTTGCTGTTCTAATCCCACGACCAAAAGATCTGGTCGTGTCCGCCTGACACATTATAGCAACAGCTAAGTGTCACCCGTTCCGTACTTAGTGTTGTGTTGTGGTGGTGTGGTGTTGTGGCCATAGCGTTTGAGCACTGGGGAAACACAGTGCGGCAGAGAGCGAATATAATGACAACACCGGCATCTCACGTAAGGGCAATAATAATTAATTCTCTATTAATATAAATGAGATAATTTGGTGAGATATAACATAAATCTATTTTTAATCTAACAGTTAATTTGGAGGGAGGAAATGTGGAGGATCCAGCCAGTCCTCCTTCCAACTGGACGCTGAACACCTGTATTTTTACCCACGTGTTCAGGTCTACCTACACTCCTAGCCAGCTAACTCTGGAATTATTAATTACAACCTGTAATTTAGATAGCCTAGAGATTATTCACAAAGTAAACAATTTACCAAGATATATAATATCTAGATTAAACAGAACCTATTTTCAATAACGCACTGGATAATATACATTTAATTAATTATAAAATTTAACTGTTCTTTGGGGTTGTGTGAGAACTACTTACAACTATTGATACAGTCCAATCTCTAATATATACACGACAAATAAAGCCCAAGAGGTATATCAACCTCAAAGTTTACTGAAGAGCATAAAGCACCGAGTTTACTGATAAAGTGCTCGACTTTTTTGGAGCAATTTATTTATTTAAGGAAGCTTATGATGTTTGTGGTGGTTTTCTCTTATAAAATTGGCATATTCTTTTATTAATTTACTTGTTTTCTTAACTGCTAATTGTTAGTATTATAAAGATACTCTCTCGAAGTAAAGATCTGTGTCTAACAGGGATGTTAAAATGGACAGAATGTTGACCTGGGTAGTTGGTGTCTTAATATAATTATATTGTTAATGTTGATTATTGCCCGATAATATTTACAGAAACCATAAAGATAACATACATGTTAATTATTGGATCTGGTTCTTGACAAAATATCTAAACTCATTTCATTGCGTAACTATTAAAAAAAATGGGCCTTAACACACGTGAGATCAAGTCTCACATTAGTGTGACTCTGGATGTGTTAAAACTTTTTTGATCCTGTAAGGTAAAGGTTAGTATGAACATTAGGTTATTGCTTATGTTCCTCGAAACTTTGAAGAGCAGACCAAAATATGCCAGAATTGAAATAATTTGCATAAGTTATTACGAATAAAGTTCTTAATCTAATGTAATCTGTTAAATAATGATCTTCAGTGTCAAATGACTTGTGAATTATTTCTTAATGATTGTAGCTTTGTTTTCTACAAGCCTATTGGGTAAAGCACTATTTTGATGATATATATAAATTGGGAAAGCCATTGCATGAGCGAGACCGTAGAATTATCTTTCCTATAGACCTTTCTAGTCTTGAGATGAGGCGAAGGTTTATGATTCTGACGATGCTATAGGTATATATAGAAGTGTTCATCATTTTCCAACAAATTTTACAATTTGTATAACCTTTTTTCGAACTATGTACATTTATTTAAAAACTAGATTAGGTTAGAGTTGGAAAAACAATAGGTTCACCAGAAATAAACTGTACCAGCAGCTTTGATAAAGTAAATTTTTTTTAGAAAATGTCTGTGTCTTTTATCACAGAGAGTCGTGAGAAATAATCGATGAATTGGAAACTTTTCCCATTTTATAACCCATTAAACTAATTATGAAAATATCAGGCCAAAGAAGAAGAAGAAGAGGAACTGCACATTTATGTTATCTTATGCTGCCGGTATGACTAGGAAGGTTATTTTCCTGGAGTCTTGAAGTGTAATTATGCTAGTTTTTTCACATTCATATAATTTATCAAACCCATTACTAGATTTGGTTTGGGCCCTGTGGTGATTGTACCTAACTCTCAGGCATTTTGTTCGGGGTTTAATCATACCATACAACTTCTTCTCCGATTGTTCTAAGATGGGTCCTAATGAGTCCTAAGACGGGCTCCTCGAGTTTGCCTGAGATAATCAATTGCTGGGATGCAATTGTACTCTTAACAGTTAGCCAAGGCCTAATGAGAACTTGAGAATGAAACAAGATGCTTTCCATGCAGTAACATCTCCATTGTGTTAAACAGTGACTTATAGTCGTCTACAGAATAGATGACTAGTGAGCTATAAATGAACCATATTCATAAAAATTATATTTAGCTTAAGGCAAAATTAACATTGTTGCAGATAACTGTACAGAAAAAGTGCATTTGAAGCTTGCAACAAGCAAACGACAATAACTAAGGTAATATTTGTTTAAAAACAGCCATAATGCACAAAAGAATTCATTAACGTGATGCATCAATGAGGCAATCAGTAGAAGCCACGAGGAGGATTCGAACCTGACACTGGGTACTCCCAAGCACATGTTTTAAACCATTTAACAACGACATACTCAAAAATAATGACACCTGGGATTGAAATCACGAATCACAAATCACATTAATGTGATATTTTTGTGTATCGGAAGAGAAGTGTGGGAGGTAGAACTCCTATACCACAGCCAGAGTGCATATGGGTAATGAGTGAAACCCCTATTTGGCTTCAGTGGAAGCCTCAGGACCCCTAGATTCAGATGTGTACCAGGTTTCTTTGATTTAGAGAATATCGTGGTTAAGTGGTTTAAGGTGTGTGCTTGGGAGTACCTAGTGTGCAGGTTCGAATCCTCCTCACGGCAACAATCACAATAATAAATGATGTGAATAATAAACAGACATACGATGAATCTTAGTAACGTGGTTGAAGATATGATGACCACACTACACTTCAGAAAATGAAGAATGGACGTTTCGGTCCGTCCTGAACCATTATCCAGTCGTGTGATAGAAGAGAGGAAGGGACAAACAAATAAATAAGGTAAGAGAGTGAATGAGAAGTGAGGAACATGTATGAGAAAAAGGTAAGAGTAGAAGGCAAGAATAAGAAGAAAGGTATGAATAGAATAAGAAGAAAAGGAAGGTAAGAATAAGATGAAGGTAAGACTAAGAAAAAGGTAAGAATACGATGAATGTAAGAATAAGATGAAGGAAAGAATAAGATGCCGGTAAGAATAATATGAAGGTGATAATAAGACGAAGGAAAGAATAAAATGATGGTAAGAATAATAAGAAGATTAGAATAAGATGAAGAAAAGAGAAAAAGGAAAGAATAAGATGAAGGAAAGAGAAAAAGATAAGAATAGATTTGGGTAAGACAAAAAGGTAGGAGAAAGATTAAAGGTAAGAATAGGATGAGAATAAAAGGAAGGTAAGTATAGGAAAACGAGATAAGAATAAGAGAAAGGGGCAAAGCTTAAGTCAGGTCACGTTTGTTAAGAAGGTTGGAATATTTAAGTATGTATTGTGACAGGGAAGAGTCAACAGCAACATGCTAGGATTAAGGATCATGTTGGGTGTGTTGTGTATCAAAGCCAAGTCAACAAGATGGCGTCTGATAGAGTAGAGGCAGGAAAGACTATTTTTGAAGACCCATCAGTAGGATGATTAGAGTCCCTAACATTACAGAAGAGAGCATCGTTTGTGTCTACAGTTCTTTTGTGTGCCTTAAGTCGGTCATTAAGTGAACGCCCAGTATCACCCAAATATTGGAGAGGACACGACGAGCAGGAAATAGAGTAGACACCAGCAGCATTAGAAGCAGGAGGAGCAGTGTGAACCAGATTACTTGCGTGTGTTAGTTTGTCGAAAAGGTGTGTTTAAATCAAGAAGGCGGAAGGTATTAGTGATATTTTTTAGTTCAGATATGACGTGAAGGTAGAGCAGTGTTACTAGTGTTGGAAACAAGTTTGGGATGAAAACATTTAGTTTAGCTTGAGAATAGCCACAGTTGATAAAATGTAAGGTATCCAAGGCGAGAGATACATGTAAATAAAGTAAATTTCATAATCAAGAAACTGCTGGTTATTGATGCTAGGGCCTTGAAGAGATAAACGAGATTTCTTTTCTCAATAGAAGCGGGGAATAGTAAGAAACGAAGTGAATGTACATATCACTGTGCATAGGCTAGCGGTAAACAGAGAAAGACAGCCTAGTCCCAGATCTGTGAACATGAACGTCTAGAAAAGGAATGAGAGCATTTGATTCCCAACCAGCTATGTAAATAATAGAAGGAACCAGATTGTCAAGTGATAAGATCAAAAGAGGTTGGAAATGACAAGGGGTCATAAGATCAAGAGCAAAAACATCATTAACGTAACGAAGCCAGAGAGAAGAACGAGTATTAATAGTGGGAAGAACGGCTTCGAGATGCTCCAAATAGTGACTGGCAAGGACAAGGGAGAGAGGAACCCATAGCAACACCCAAAGTTTGAAAGTAGTGTTCCATTGAAAATACATTTTCATTCCAGTGAAAATGCTGATTGAGTCAACGCAGTGACGTCGTCGTCTCTTTATTTTCTGATGTGTGGTTTGGTCATCTATAAATAACAATGGAAACGTTAGTTTGTTCAAAATCGCTAATCTCCAAAAGTTCTTCACCAATTGCTTTGAAATTTTCACAAAATGTTCCATTCGCATCCGGCCAGATTTTTAGATACTTATTATATAGATGTCACGTCTGTGACGGTAAAAAAAAAACATGTTTTTTTTTAAAAACTGCGTTTTTCATATTAGGGAAATCTTTGAAACCTCTTTACCGATGCTTTGAAATTTGAACACAACGTTGCATTGGAGTAGGCGCATCTCTTTTATATATATCTACTATATACGTGCCTCACCTGTGACAGGAAAAAACATGAGTTTTTGAAAAAACAGTGCCATCTATTGCACATAATATCAATATGCACGCTATACTAAATATGTCACGCTGGACATGTGATCCTGTGGTCCTGGGTTCGATCCCAGGCGCCGGCGAGAACAATGGGCAGAGTTTCTTTCACCCTATGCCACCTGTTACCTAGCAGTAAAATAGGTACCTGGGTGTTAGTCAGCTGTCACGGGCTGCTTCCTGGGGGTGGAGGCCTGGTCGAGGACCGGGCCGCGGGGACACTAAAAAGTCCCGAAATCATCTCAACATAACCTCAAGACAAGTTCCATTTCAATGTTTATGCTTGCCTTGATAAATTTTATTTTCATAGATTTCGAATTATTTTATTTTTATTAAATTACTAGCAGTATCTGGCCACGCGTTGCTGTGGCTCATGCATTGCTGAGCTACAGCAACCTTCCCTGTCCCCCAGTCCTACCCACCAATCCCCCCTCACCCATCTTCTTGGCCTCCCAACCATTCCCCACGCCACCGTCCACTCGTCCTTCCCCCCATTCCCCACTCCACCATCCCCACTCCCCTGTCCCTTTGTCCTCCCCACCACTCTCCATGCCCCCATCCCCCGTCCTCACCATCCCAAACTTCCCCGTCCCCTCGTCCTTCCCCACCATTACCCCCTCCCTTGTCCCCTCGTCCTCCCCACCATCTCTCACTTCTGTCACCCTCGTCTTCCCCACTCCCTCGTCCAATGCCTTCCCAAATGGTCTGATGTTCCCATCAGAAAATTGGGAACATTAAGTGACCTGATGTTCCCATCATTGAAATATAAGAAAAACAATTAAAAAATTAAATGAAAATACGAAAATATAAAAAATTAGCTATACTCACGAAATGAATGGTATGGTAAACAACACAGCTCAATTCCAATGCAATTCACACAAAATAATTAAATTAAAATGAAAATAAATAAAAATCTCTGAAAATTTAATTTATCAATGCAATCAGAAACATTGAAATGGAATTGTAACATTTAGTATAGCACGTGTGTTGCTCTTACGTGCAACAGATGGCACTGTTTTTCAAGAAAAGCATTGTTTTACCTGTCACAGGTGTGGCATCTATATTTATACTTAAGAAATGAACGGTATAGTAAACAACACAGATCAATTCCAACACAATGTCACTCAAAATAATTCAATAAAAATAAAATGAATCGAAACCTATGAAAGTAAAATTGATCAATGCAATCGGAAACATTGAAATGGAATTCGTGACACATTTAGTATAGTGTGCATGTTGCTCTTACGTCCAATAGATGGCGCTCAGAATAAGCATGTTATTTTTACCGTCACAGACAAAACATCTATATAGTATGTATGTAAATTAAAACCTGGCCGGATGCGAATGGAACATTGTGAGAAAATTTCAAAGCAATCGGTGAAGAAATTTCGGAGATTAGCGATTTTGAACTAACGAATATTTCCATTTTTATTTATAGAGATTTTGTGTGACATTGTGTTGGAATTGATCTGTGTTGCTTACCATAGTGTTCATTTCGTAAGTATAAGTATAGATGCCACATCTGTGACAGGTAAAACTATGCTTTTTCTTGAAAAACAGCGCCATCTGTTTCTTGTAAGAGCAACACACACATGCTATACTAAATGTTACAATTCCATTTCAATGTTTCTGATTGCATTGATAAATTGAATTTTCATAGATTTTGATTATTTTATTTTTATTTAATTATTTTGTGTGAATTGCGATGGAATTGAGCTGTGTTGTTTTACCATACCGTTCATTTCGTGGGTATAGTTAATTTTTTATTTTTCGTATTTTCATTTCATTTTTTAACTGATTTTCTAATATTTTAGTGATGGGAACATCAGATCATTTGATGTTCCTAATTTTCTGATGGGAATATCAGACCATTTGGGAAGGCATTGGACGAGAGAGTGGGGAATGGTGGGATGACAAGAAGACGGAAGTGAGAGATAGTGGGGAGGACGAGGGGACAAGGGAGTGGTTAGTGGTGGGGAAGGACGAGGGGACGGGGAAGTTTGGGATGGTGGGGAATGGGGGGATGGGGGCATGGAGAATGGTGGGGAGGACAAAGGGACAGGGGAGTGGGGCATAGTGGGGAAGGATGAGAGGATGGTGGAGTGGGGAATGGTGGGGAGGACGAGGGGACGGTGGAGTAGGGAATGGCTGGAGGCCGAGAAGACGGGTGAGGGGGATTGGTGGGTAGGACTGGGGGACAGGGAAGGTTGCTGTAGCTCAGCAACGCATGAGCCACAGCAACGCGTGGCCGGGTACTGCTAGTTAATAATATATATCTTGTGGGATTTTAAAAAGTGAGAGAACGAAAGAGAGCATGACAGTGAAGAAGAAATAGGATAACAGTTAAATAGAGACTACTAACCTGAAGAGTGCAGGAATCACAGGTGAAATCGTCAGGTATGATGAGAGGTATTTGGTACTCTCCTCCCTGGGTATTCTTGTCCATCTTATACTGACGGCCTTCCACCCCGGATATCTCCAAGGGCCACCTGCGTGTCATGTCAATTAGGTCAAGTTAGATCATGCCTCAGAAACATACTGAAAATTAAGTTTTTAAGAAATATTCATTGCATAAAATATTTTAACTCACATACAAACACATGTTCTTAAAGCAATAAGCAAACTCAGTTTAATCTTGTTAATCGTGTTTAAATTTAATGCAAGAGTTAGAAACTAAATGAATTTGGCTTTTCTGTAAGGAAAGTTATCAAAATTTACCAAATATATTAAAGATATTTTGTAAGAAAATAGATATATTATAATTATTCATGATATAAATTCTAATTTGTATCTAATACTGCTTGACTGTAATGACATTTGCCTTCCTATCAAACTGTATGTGAATAATCTAACTGTGGGGGGACTATGCCTAGAAAGACTTGATGTATCACCTCATGAGGCAGTCTTCATCCCCGGGGCCTGTCTTAGGGCAGAGGTAGAACTCGAAGACCCCTTCCTCCACATGCGGCACCAGGGCCTTCACCAGCATCTCCTGTAATCCACCGACGGAAAAAGATGATTGTCAGAAGGATCAGTTCATGTGGCATCTGTACCTTCACAGCAAATATAGACTGTGTCGGAGGAAGGGGGGCGGGGATAAATGCTATTTGATGTTTATACTATTTTTGCAAAAATCTACCAAAACGACTAGTTTGTTCCTCAACAACTCTCACTCCCACAACGACTAACATACACCACAATCACCACAACTATCACAATGACTAAAACATGCCTCTGCCAATATAATTCCACTTCTCTAGAGAGCAGGCAGAAGAGATTTATAATAATTTACAGTCGGAACATATTACGGGCAGTGGTTCCCCATTGAAATAACACCACATGAGACAGGGAGACATGACATGCGTACAAAATAGCCCTGTTGAAAAGGTGAAATATGTAAGGTGAGCGGTAAGAAGGGAACTATCAGGGGAAAAGCGCCAAGCAATTACGACTATATAGCACTTGGATGGGGTCAGGATAAGGATTTGGGATTGGGAAGGGGGAAAGGAGGGAGAGAATTCTCTCATTATCAAGAGCTCTAGACTTTTCAGTTCTCTCTCTTAACATAAAGGGCATAACTAGATGAACTATTGGAGTGTTCCAAAAAACTAAAACTCCTCAAATTAAAACTAGAAAATCGGGCTATGATTCATACGTCAGCGACTGGAGCAGCTGCGTTCTAACAGCCTGTTATCCAGACCACCAACTAGGAGGCCTCGTGAGAGATCGGGCCGCAGGAACGTTGCTCGTGGAACGAACGCAAGGTAACCTCAAGGTAAAGTATGCCATGAACCACTTTCTGTGATCTCTGGCGATGCAAATTCCGTGAAGGACGTCTCCTCTTATTCTATGCATGAAAAACATAAGTTTACTTGAAATTGCTTCCCCGCTTTTAAGCTTTTAAATATAGATTATAACACAATCAGGGACCAAACTACATATTTGATCATAAATATAAAAGCTTAGCACAACCATTTGCAAATGGTTAGGACTAAACTATTATTTTAAGCCAATAAAGATGCACCAAACTTGCCTTGTCATACGTATTAATTATTTATAGTCATCACTACGACCGTCATTCATCACTCAACAGCAATAAGAAATCTATAAATATAAAATATAATGATTCTAAGAGATCCCTCTCACAGTATCACTGACGCCCGACAAAGGATCAGAATCCTTTCTTGTCTCTCTATTGCAAACTTGCAGATTTTTTATATGCATTCTCTGATCATGTGATCATTGCTCTCCGTTAATGGAGCAAAGTATTAAGAGTGTGTTGGGAAAAGAATTTTTTTTATTGGAAGTTCGAAGCAGAAACTGCTGAACGGAAAGTACAAAAAAAAAGTATGTTAATGATAGTAGCTGGAAGCGTTACTCACCTCGCCAGCAACGTACTCAGGGGGTTGCTTCTGCGCCTGGGAACTCTCGTCCATCGCTTCCTGCAACACAAAAGAAGTGATAAACATAAGAAGACGCTTCTTAAATATAAGATATACACTAAACACACAAAATCAAACAGACACACACACACACACACACACGCACACACACACACACACACACACACACACACAAACACACACACACACACACACACACACACACACACACACACACACAACACACACACACACACACACACACACACACACACACACACACACACACACACACACACACACACACACACACACACACACACACACACACACACACACACACACAACCCACACACACACACACACACACAGACATACACCACACACACACACACACAGGCAAGCGGGATGGTAAGACAACAGAACGAAGCTGGAGGAGAGGGACTGGACGTGTCATTCATGGAGATGATTGTTTAGCCATGGAAGGAAGTCAGTGAGGGGAATGAAGGACCTGAGGAAACTGTATATAAGCTGCAGACAGAACTAAGTGCAGCGCAACGAGGAGATAAAAAGCCTAAAAACAAGGCCCTCCTCAGACTCTGGCCCAGGGGACCAACCCCCCAGGTACCAGGAGATGTAGCAAGGCAGGGACCGCACTCATTGGCCCAACCTTTGCTGAAATGATGAAGAGCCCAGGAGCAACTAGTCCACAGTCAAGGAAGTTGTAATGAAAGCAGTAACCTCAAGGAGGCAGCTAGATGCACGAAGCCAGCTAAGGAAAGGATAAAGAGCTGTAGTAGTGACTGGTAGTGAAGGAACAAGAGGGCTCCACAAGGGAGGAATCGAGAGCTAAAGACAAAGCTGAAGTGGCATGGATATTAAAGGAGATAGAATGGAAGGGGCCTGAACGAGACATAGAACAGTTTTTCCGGATTGGCCAGTACAACAGAGACAAAAAGAGATTGATCAAGGTAGTATTCAAGAGCGAGGACATCAAAAGGACATCCTAGTAAGAAGAGCAAACTGAGGTATGCAAAGAACTACAAAGAGGTATATGTTCAGAGAGACATGACCAAGAGACGTGATAGTAAGGGCAGCAGATGCAAGGAAAAGGCGCAAGGAGAGGGAAGGGAGCCAGGGAACCTCAGCCTCCAACCCAGCAATCCCAGAGGGGAGTGGGGAGCCCCAGTCCAGCAACCAGGAACCCAATGGGGGAATGCAACACCCCAGCACACCACCCAATAGGGCCCATCCTCTCCCCAGCACAAATCCTCCCTTGCCCATGCACAATGCCCATCAGGGAAACCCAAGTCCTCCCCCTCCCTCCTTACCCAAGTAGCCCCTGCTTCCCCAGCCCCTGGTCTTCTTCCTGCCCCAAGCAGGCCTGAGCAAGACCAAAGCCCTCTATCCCCCACTCCATACTCCCTCCAAACCCCTGTCAACTACACTGCAGGAGGGCGAGCCCTTTCCCCAAGCAATCCCTGCTCCCTCACCCCCAGGACTTCCTCCTGCTCCAAGAGGCCTGAGGAAGACCTAAGCCCTCCATCTCCCACTCCACCTCCCTGAACCCCTGGAAACTACCTCACAGGAGGAGGAGCCTACCCCAAGTAACATTGACCATAGAACAACTTCCTACACTTGTGGGGAGTGAGGGTGAAATTGGATACAAGAAGTGAGCTTCAAGGTAATGTACTCAAACATTGATGGGATTACCAAAGAAAGCAAGTGAACTGGCTGAAAGGGTGCAAGAAGAAAACCCTGATGTAGTAGGACTAACAGAAACAAAATTGTCAGGAGTCATAACAGATGCTGTGTTTCCAAAGGACTACTATATAGTAAGGAAAGAGAGGGAGGGGAGAGGAGGCGGAGGAGTGGCCCTGCTGATAAGGAAGGACTGGAGTTTTGATGAGATGGAAATTCCTGGGCTGTGTCGGATTCAGAGATTACATAACAGGAACTATAACAATGGGTGGACCTAAGATAATAGTGGCAGTCATGTACAACGCCTCCCCTAAATGACAGAAGACCAAGACAGGAGTTGATAGGAACAACATGGCAACCATTAATATAATAGAGAGAGCCGCTTCAGTTGCCTGCAGATATGGCTCCAGACTCTTAATCATGGGCGATTTCAACCATAGAAAGATAGACTGGGAGAATGAATGGGGACCCACATGGTGGTGCAGATTACGTGGAGAGCTAAACTCTTGGAAGTGGCAACAGAAATTTCTGAGCCAGCATGTCAAGGAACCCACAAGAGTGAGTTCTGAATGAGTCAGAAATAAGGAAGTCAAAGTGAAGCCCCCATAGGACATGAGTGACCACAGTGTACTGACCTTTGAGTACTTGTTGGAGGTAGGGATAACCTATCCAAGGATGGGAGTGGAGGGGAAAAAGACTGAATTACCGAAGAGGAAAATATGAAGAGATGAGGAGCTTCCTCAGAGGAATACCATGGGAACAAACAGAACTTAGAGACATAGAATGTGCAGGTCATGATGGATTTTGTCACTCAGAAGTGCC
>WNGS01004946.1:241603-272427 GCA_020271785.1 Procambarus virginalis
CTCTCCTCATCCCACTGACGTTTTCCTCGATCTCATTAGACTCTGTGTTGACTCTAACTCTTTGTCTTTCAACGGTAAATATTACACTCAAACTTTCGGAGTTGCTATGGGTTCCCCTCTCTCCCCTGTTCTTGATAATTTCTACATGGAATACTTCGAAACTGTTCTTCTTCCTTCAATTGATACTCGTCCCTCTCTTTGGCTTCGCTATGTTGATGACATTTTTGCTTTATGGCCTCATGACTTTAATCTTTTCCAGCCTTTCCTCGCCTCTCTTAACAATCTGGCTCCTTCTATCCATTTCAAAGTTGAGTGGGAATCTAATTCCCTCCTTCCTTTTCTTGACGTTCATGTTCACAGCTCTGTGTCTGGGTTCTCTTTCTCTGTCTACCGTAAACCCATGCATAGTGGCATGTACATTCACTTCTTTGCCTACCATCCTCCTTCTGTTAAGAAAAGTGTCCTCGTCTCTCTCTTCCTCCGCGCTCTACGCATCAGCGACCCTCAGTTTCTTGATTCTGAAATTGCCTTTATCTACAAATCATTCTCTCGCCTTGGTTACCCTTTGCATTTCATTAACTGTGCCTACTCTCAAGCTAAACGAAATTTCTTTCATCCTAAACCTGCTTCCAACACTAGTAGCACTGTACTATGCCTTCCCTTCATATCTGAACTCAAAACTTTTACCAATACCTTTCGTCCTCTTGACATTAAACTCGCCTTTCGACAAACTAACACACTTCGTAGCAATCTAGTTCACACTGCTCCTGCTGCTTCTAATGCTGCTGGTGTCTACTCTATTTGCTGTTCGTCTTGTCCTCTCCAATACTTTGGCGAAACAGGCCGTACACTGAATGACAGACTTAAAGAACACAAGAGAAGTGTTAAGTCTGCAGACACGAACAATGCTCTCTTCTGCCATGTGAGGGATTCTAATCATCCCATTGATTGGTCTTCCTCCAAAATAAACTTTCCTGCCTCTACTCTACACAGACGCCGTCTTGTGGAATCGGCTCTAATACACAATGTACCCAACATGAACTTGAGTCCTGGCTTTGTTGCTGTGGACTCTTCCCTTTCACAGTATATACTCAAATGCTCTAATTTTTCTAACAAACGTGACCTAGCATAAGCTACCCTCCTTCCATTATCTTTCTTTCTCTTTCTTTTCTTTCTCTCTTCTCCTACGCTCCCTTGCTATCCTCTTCTTATTGCTATCTCCTTCTCATTCGGTGGTTATAATAGGAGCTGCCTCGTATGGGCCAATAGGCCTTCTGCAGCTCTTATTACTATATGTGAACAAGTCTGAATTGTCCCCAGGCCTATATGTAACTGAAAACTTTACACCTGAGAAGTGACTCGAACCCATACTGCCAGGAGCAATGCAACTGGTGTGTACAGGACACCTTAATCCACTCGACCATCACGACCTGTCAAAATCTGATGGTAACTGAGACTATTTTGAGGTCAAGATTACCATCAGAGTGCCAGCAGGCTGATGGGCAAAATAGCCTCGGCTACCATCAGCTTTTGACCGGTCGTGATGGTCGAGTGGATTGAGGTGTCCTGTACACACCTGTACAGGACACAGGTATACAGGTGTCCTGTTGAGGTGTCTTATGTTTCTTTTCACTGTTGATGGTAAATGAAAAATCAATTCTCCAAATTCATTTTTATTTCTAGTCTGACGCGACACTTGAGCGCGTTTCATAAAACTTATTACATTTTCAAAGACTTTAGTTTACACACACACACAACTATAACTGAATAGAGCTTATACATCTTCGATTTTATATACCTACATTTGGGTGAGGTGACATGTTCCAATAGTATTGGATGAGGTGAAAACAGATTTTCAACACAAGCCAGAACGGGGTATAGAACGGGGTATGAGCTAACGGGAAGGATGGAAGTAACTGCAGAGGGCTCTGCAGTTACTTCCATATATATATATATATATATATATATATATATATATATATATATATATATATATATATATATATATATATATATGTCGTACCTAGTAGCCAGAACGCACTTCTCAGCCTACTATGCAAGGTCCGATTTGCCTAATAAGCCAAGTTTTCCTGAATTAATATATTTTCTCTAATTTTATTCTTGTGAAATGATAAACCTACCCATTTCATTATGTTTGAGGTCAATTTTTCTTTATTGGAGTTAAAATTAACGTAGATATATGACCGAACCTAACCAACCCTACCTAACCTAACCTAACCTATCTTTATAGGTTAGGTTAGGTTAGGTAGCCGAAAAAGTGAGGTTAGGTTAGGTTAGGTAGGTTAGGTAGTCGAAAAACAATTAATTCCTGAAAACTTGGCTTATTAGGCAAATCGGGCCTTGCATAGTAGGCTGAGAAGTTCGTTCTGGCTACTAGGTACGACATATATATATATATATATATATATATATATATATATATATATATATATATATATATATATATATATATATATATATATTTATTATACATGGAATCTTTCTGCTTGCATATCTGCATGTCTTTGCGAATAGCTTTACGCAATATCAATGGCCAGCTTCTTAACCTAAATTTGGATTTTTGGATAGCTCAAGGTATAATTTGGATTGGGTGGGATAGCTCCTGGTATATTTGGATTGGCTTGGATAGCTCCAGGTATATATGGTTTGTGTTGGATAGCTCCATATGTGTTAGGATTGGGTTGGATAGCTCAATATGAATTAGCATCGGCTTTGGAAAACTCCACTCAAAATCCCAACGAAGATATTTTTGAGAAAACCCCAGAATCTCTTCTCACGCCGTCTGCAACGAACAGAAAATCTTTATTACTGTAAAGTGTTTGATCAGTTGTGTTTCTATAGAGAGTAATGTAATGCCTATTAAAAGTACATGTTCTAGCCACCAAATACTATGGAAATGTGTTGCATCTGTGCTGACCTAGTTAGGCAGTCCTGAGTATCATGCAACTGTTGAAGGTAGTCAGTGACACATTTTAAATACTCTAATGACGTGTGACAATGTTGACTATTATGGGCTTCGTTCTTCTGATGTGTGTCAAGAGCAGGAGAGGTGCAAGGTGTGCATGGGGGAACACTGTGTAAGGTGTGCATGGGAGAACACTGTGTAAGGTGTGCATGGGGGAACACTGTGTAAGGTGTGCATGGGGGAACACTGTGTAAGGGGTGCATGGGGAACACTGCGTAAGGTGAGCATGGGGGAACACTGTGTAAGGTGAGCATGGGGGAACACTGTGTAAGGTGAGCATGGGGGAACACTGTGTAAGGTGAGCATGGGGGAACACTGTGTAAGGTGATCATGGGGGAACACTGTGTAAGGTGAGCATGGGGGAACACTGTGTAAGGTGTGCATGGGGGAACACTGTGTAAGGTGAGCATGGGGGAACACTGTGTAAGGTGAGCATGGGGAACACTGTGTAAGGTGAGCATGGGGGAACACTCTGTAAGGTGTGCATGGGGGAACACTGTGTAAGGTGAGCATGGGGGAACACTGTGTAAGGTGAGCATGGGGGAACACTGTGTAAGGTGAGCATGGGGGAACACTGTGTAAGGTGATCATGGGGAACACTGTGTAAGGTGAGCATGGGGGAACACTGTGTAAGGTGTGCATGGGGGAACACTGTGTACGGTGTGCATGGGGGAACACTGTGTAAGGTGAGCATGGGGGAACACTGTGTAAGGTGAGCATGGGGGAACACTGTGTAAGGTGAGCATGGGGAACACTCTGTAAGGTGTGCCAGGGGGAACACTGTGTAAGGTGAGCATGGGGGAACACTGTAGGTGAGCATGGGGGAACACTGTAAGGTGAGCATGGGGGAACACTGTAAGGTGAGCATGGGGGAACACTGTGTAAGGTGAGCATGGGGAACACTGTAAGATGAGCATGGGGGAGCACTTTGTAAGGTGAGCATGGGGGAACACTGTAAGGTGTGCATGGGGGAACACTGTAAGGTGAGCATGGGGGAACAATGTGTAAGGTGTGCATGGGGAACACTGTGTAAGGTGTGCATGGGGGAACACTGTAAGGTCAGCATGGGGGAACACTGTGTAAGGTGTGCATGGGGGAACACTGTGTAAGGTGAGCATGGGGAACACTGTGTAAGGTGTGCATGGGGGAACACTGTGTAAGGTGTGCATGGGGGGAACACTGTAAGGTGAGCATGGGGGAACACTGTATTAGGTGTGCATGGGGGAACACTGTGTAAGGTGTGCATGGGGGAACACTGTGTAAGGTGAGCATGGGGGAACACTGTGTAAGGTGTGCATGGGGGAACACTGTGTAAGGTGAGCATGGGGAACACTGTGTAAGGTGTGCATGGGGGAACACTGTGTAAGGTGTGCATGGGGGAACACTGTGTAAGGTGAGCATGGGGAACACTGTGTAAGGTGTGCATGGGGAACACTGTGTAAGGTGAGCATGGGGGACACTGTGTAAGGTGAGCATGGGGGAACACTGTAAGGTGTGCATGGGGGAACACTGTAAGGTGAGCATGGGGGAACACTGTGTAAGGTGTGCATGGGGGAACACTGTGTAAGGTGTGCATGGGGGAACACTGTAAGGTGAGCATGGGGGAACACTGTAAGGTGTGCATGGGGGAACACTGTGTAAGGTGTGCATGGGGGGAACACTGTGTAAGGTGAGCATGGGGGAACACTGTGTAAGGTGTGCATGGGGGAACACTGTGTAAGGTGAGCATGGGGGAACACTGTGTAAGGTGTGCATGGGGGAACACTGTGTAAGGTGTGCATGGGGGAACACTGTAAGGTGAGCATGGGGAACACTGTGTAAGGTGAGCATGGGGGAACACTGTGTAAGGTGAGCATGGGGGAACACTGTGTAAGGTGAGCATGGGGGAACACTGTAAGGTGTGCATGGGGGAACACTGTAAGGTGAGCATGGGGGAACACTGTGTAAGGTGTGCATGGGGAACACTGTGTAGGTGTGCATGGGGGAACACTGTAAGGTGAGCATGGGGGAACACTGTGTAAGGTGTGCATGGGGGAACACTGTGTAAGGTGTGCATGGGGGAACACTGTGTAAGGTGAGCATGGGGAACACTGTGTAAGGTGTGCATGGGGGAACACTGTGTAAGGTGAGCATGGGGGAACACTGTGTAAGGTGTGCATGGGGGAACACTGTGTAAGGTGTGCATGGGGGAACACTGTAAGGTGAGCATGGGGGAACACTGTGTAAGGTGAGCATGGGGGAACACTGTGTAAGGTGAGCATGGGGGAACACTGTGTAAGGTGAGCATGGGGGAACACTGTAAGGTGTGCATGGGGGAACACTGTAAGGTGAGCATGGGGGAACACTGTGTAAGGTGAGCATGGGGGAACACTGTAAGGTGTGCATGGGGGAACACTGTAAGGTGAGCATGGGGGAACACTGTGTAAGGTGAGCATGGGGGAACACTGTGTAAGGTGTGCATGGGGGAACACTGTAAGGTGAGCATGGGGGAACACTGTAAGGTGCATGGGGAACACTGTGTAAGGTGTGCATGGGGGAACACTGTGTAAGGTGAGCATGGGGGAACACTGTAAGGTGTGCATGGGGGAACACTGTGTAAGGTGAGCATGGGGGAACACTGTGTAAGGTGTGCATGGGGGAACACTGTGTAAGGTGAGCATGGGGGAACACTGTAAGGTGTGCATGGGGGAACACTGTGTAAGGTGAGCATGGGGGAACACTGTGTAAGGTGAGCATGGGGGAACACTGTAAGGTGTGCATGGGGGAACACTGTAAGGTGAGCATGGGGGAACACTGTAAGGTGTGCATGGGGGAACACTGTGTAAGGTGTGCATGGGGGAACACTGTAAGGTGTGCATGGGGGAACACTGTGTAAGGTGAGCATGGGGGAACACTGTAAGGTGTGCATGGGGGAACACTGTAAGGTGTGCATGGGGGAACACTGTGTAAGGTGAGCATGGGGGAACACTGTGTAAGGTGTGCATGGGGGAACACTGTGTAAGGTGTGCATGGGGAAACACTGTGTAAGGTGAGCATGGGGGAACACTGTAAGGTGTGCATGGGGAACACTGTGTAAGGTGAGCATGGGGGAACACTGTAAGGTGTGCATGGGGGAACACTGTGTAAGGTGAGCATGGGGGAACACTGTAAGGTGAGCATGGGGAAAACACTGTAAGGTGAGCATGGGGGAACACTGTAAGGTGAGCATGGGGGGGGGAAACACTGGTAAGGTGAGCATGGGGGAACACTGTGTAAGGTGAGCATGGGGGAACACTGTAAGGTGTGCATGGGGGAACACGTGTAAGGTGTGCATGGGGGAACACTGTGTAAGGTGTGCATGGGGGAACACGTGTAAGGTGGCATGGGGGAACACTGTGTAAGGTGAGCATGGGGGAACATGTAAGGTGTGCATGGGGGGAACACTGTGTAAGGTGTGCATGGGGAAACACTGTAAGGTGTGCATGGGGGAACACTGTGTAAGGTGTGCATGGGGGAACACGTGTAAGGTGTGCATGGGGGAACACTGTGTAAGGTGAGCATGGGGGGAACACTGTGTAAGGTGTGCATGGGGGAACACTGTAAGGTGGTGTGCATGGGGGAACACTGTGTAAGGTGAGCATGGGGGAACACTGTAAAGGTGTGCATGGGGGAACACTGTGTAAGGTGTGCATNGGGGAACACTGTAAGGTGTGCATGGGGGAACACTGTGTAAGGTGTGCATGGGGGAACACTGTGTAAGGGTGCATGGGGGAACACTGTGTAAGGTGTGCATGGGGGAACACTGTGTAAGGTGTGCATGGGGGAACACTGTGTAAGGTGAGCATGGGGAACACTGTGTAAGGTGAGCATGGGGGAACACTGTGTAAGGTGAGCATGGGGGAACACTGTGTAAGGTGAGCATGGGGGAACACTGTGTAAGGTGTGCATGGGGGAACACTGTGTAAGGTGTGCATGGGGGAACACTGTGTAAGGTGTGCATGGGGGAAACATGTAAGGTGAGCATGGGGGAACACTGTGTAAGGTGTGCATGGGGGAACACTGTGTAAGGTGAGCATGGGGGAACACTGTGTAAGGTGAGCATGGGGGAACACTGTGTAAGGTGTGCATGGGGGAACACTGTGTAAGGTGAGCATGGGGGAACACTGTGTAAGGTGTGCATGGGGGAACACTGTGTAAGGTGTGCATGGGGGAACACTGTGTAAGGTGAGCATGGGGGAACACTGTGTAAGGTGAGCATGGGGGAACACTGTGTAAGGTGAGCATGGGGGAACACTGTGTAAGGTGTGCATGGGGGAACACTGTGTAAGGTGTGCATGGGGGAACACTGTGTAAGGTGAGCATGGGGGAACACTGTGTAAGGTGTGCATGGGGAACACTGTGTAAGGTGTGCATGGGGGAACACTGTGTAAGGTGAGCATGGGGGAACACTGTGTAAGGTGAGCATGGGGGAACACTGTGTAAGGTGTGCATGGGGGAACACTGTGTAAGGTGAGCATGGGGGAACACTGTAAGGTGAGCATGGGGGAACACTGTGTAAGGTGTGCATGGGGGAACACTGTGTAAGGTGAGCATGGGGGAACACTGTGTAAGGTGAGCATGGGGGAACACTGTGTAAGGTGTGCATGGGGGACACTGTGTAAGGTGAGCATGGGGGAACACTGTGTAAGGTGAGCATGGGGGAACACTGTGTAAGGTGAGCATGGGGGAACACTGTAAGGTGAGCATGGGGGAACACTGTGTAAGGTGTGCATGGGGGAACACTGTGTAAGGTGTGCATGGGGAACACTGTGTAAGGTGTGCATGGGGGAACACTGTGTAAGGTGTGCATGGGGGAACACTGTGTAAGGTGAGCATGGGGGAACACTGTGTAAGGTGAGCATGGGGGAACACTGTGTAAGGTGTGCATGGGGGAACACTGTGTAAGGTGAGCATGGGGGAACACTGTAAGGTGAGCATGGGGGAACACTGTGTAAGGTGTGCATGGGGGAACACTGTGTAAGGTGAGCATGGGGGAACACTGTGTAAGGTGAGCATGGGGGAACACTGTGTAAGGTGTGCATGGGGGAACACTGTGTAAGGTGTGCATGGGGGAACACTGTGTAAGGTGTGCATGGGGGAACACTGTGTAAGGTGTGCATGGGGGAACACTGTGTAAGGTGTGCATGGGGGAACACTGTGTAAGGTGTGCATGGGGGAACACTGTGTAAGGTGTGCATGGGGGAACACTGTGTAAGGTGAGCATGGGGAACACTGTGTAAGGTGAGCATGGGGGAACACTGTGTAAGGTGTGCATGGGGGAACACTGTGTAAGGTGAGCATGGGGGAACACTGTAAGGTGAGCATGGGGGAACACTGTGTAAGGTGTGCATGGGGGAACACTGTGTAAGGTGAGCATGGGGGAACACTGTGTAAGGTGAGCATGGGGGAACACTGTGTAAGGTGTGCATGGGGGAACACTGTGTAAGGTGTGCATGGGGGAACACTGTGTAAGGTGTGCATGGGGGAACACTGTGTAAGGTGTGCATGGGGGAACACTGTGTAAGGTGAGCATGGGGGAACACTGTGTAAGGTGTGCATGGGGGAACACTGTGTAAGGTGTGCATGGGGGAACACTGTGTAAGGTGAGCATGGGGGAACACTGTGTAAGGTGTGCATGGGGGAACACTGTGTAAGGTGTGCATGGGGGAACACTGTGTAAGGTGAGCATGGGGGAACACTGTAAGGTGAGCATGGGGGAACACTGTGTAAGGTGTGCATGGGGGAACACTGTGTAAGGTGAGCATGGGGGAACACTGTGTAAGGTGTGCATGGGGGAACACTGTAAGGTGAGCATGGGGGAACACTGTAAGGTGAGCATGGGGGAACACTGTGTAAGGTGTGCATGGGGGAACACTGTGTAAGGTGAGCATGGGGGAACACTGTGTAAGGTGAGCATGGGGGAACACTGTGTAAGGTGTGCATGGGGGAACACTGTAAGGTGAGCATGGGGGAACACTGTAAGGTGAGCATGGGGGAACACTGTGTAAGGTGTGCATGGGGGAACACTGTAAGGTGAGCATGGGGGAACACTGTGTAAGGTGTGCATGGGGGAACACTGTAAGGTGAGCATGGGGGAACACTGTGTAAGGTGTGCATGGGGGAACACTGTGTAAGGTGAGCATGGGGGAACACTGTGTAAGGTGAGCATGGGGGAACACTGTGTAAGGTGTGCATGGGGGAACACTGTGTAAGGTGTGCATGGGGGAACACTGTGTAAGGTGTGCATGGGGGAACACTGTGTAAGGTGAGCATGGGGGAACACTGTGTAAGGTGAGCATGGGGGAACACTGTGTAAGGTGAGCATGGGGGAACACTGTAAGGTGTGCATGGGGGAACACTGTGTAAGGTGTGCATGGGGGAACACTGTGTAAGGTGAGCATGGGGGAACACTGTGTAAGGTGAGCATGGGGGAACACTGTGTAAGGTGTGCATGGGGGAACACTGTAAGGTGTGCATGGGGAACACTGTAAGGTGTGCATGGGGGAACACTGTAAGGTGAGCATGGGGGAACACTGTGTAAGGTGTGCATGGGGGAACACTGTGTAAGGTGAGCATGGGGGAACACTGTGTAAGGTGTGCATGGGGGAACACTGTGTAAGGTGAGCATGGGGGAACACTGTGTAAGGTGAGCATGGGGGAACACTGTGTAAGGTGTGCATGGGGGAACACTGTGTAAGGTGTGCATGGGGGAACACTGTGTAAGGTGAGCATGGGGGAACACTGTGTAAGGTGTGCATGGGGGAACACTGTAAGGTGTGCATGGGGGAACACTGTGTAAGGTGTGCATGGGGGAACACTGTGTAAGGTGAGCATGGGGGAACACTGTGTAAGGTGAGCATGGGGGAACACTGTGTAAGGTGTGCATGGGGGAACACTGTGTAAGGTGAGCATGGGGGAACACTGTGTAAGGTGAGCATGGGGGAACACTGTGTAAGGTGAGCATGGGGGAACACTGTGTAAGGTGAGCATGGGGGAACACTGTGTAAGGTGTGCATGGGGGAACACTGTGTAAGGTGTGCATGGGGGAACACTGTGTAAGGTGTGCATGGGGGAACACTGTGTAAGGTGAGCATGGGGGAACACTGTGTAAGGTGAGCATGGGGGAACACTGTGTAAGGTGTGCATGGGGGAACACTGTGTAAGGTGTGCATGGGGGAACACTGTGTAAGGTGAGCATGGGGGAACACTGTGTAAGGTGTGCATGGGGGAACACTGTGTAAGGTGAGCATGGGGGAACACTGTGTAAGGTGAGCATGGGGAACACTGTGTAAGGTGTGCATGGGGGAACACTGTGTAAGGTGAGCATGGGGGAACACTGTGTAAGGTGTGCATGGGGAACACTGTGTAAGGTGAGCATGGGGAACACTGTGTAAGGTGTGCATGGGGGAACACTGTGTAAGGTGTGCATGGGGGAACACTGTGTAAGGTGTGCATGGGGGAACACTGTGTAAGGTGAGCATGGGGGAACACTGTGTAAGGTGAGCATGGGGGAACACTGTGTAAGGTGTGCATGGGGGAACACTGTAAGGTGTGCATGGGGGAACACTGTGTAAGGTGTGCATGGGGGAACACTGTGTAAGGTGAGCATGGGGGAACACTGTGTAAGGTGAGCATGGGGAACACTGTGTAAGGTGTGCATGGGGGAACACTGTGTAAGGTGTGCATGGGGGAACACTGTAAGGTGTGCATGGGGGAACACTGTAAGGTGTGCATGGGGGAACACTGTGTAAGGTGAGCATGGGGGAACACTGTGTAAGGTGTGCATGGGGGAACACTGTGTAAGGTGAGCATGGGGGAACACTGTGTAAGGTGTGCATGGGGAACACTGTGTAAGGTGAGCATGGGGGAACACTGTGTAAGGTGAGCATGGGGGAACACTGTGTAAGGTGTGCATGGGGGAACACTGTGTAAGGTGTGCATGGGGGAACACTGTGTAAGGTGAGCATGGGGGAACACTGTGTAAGGTGTGCATGGGGGAACACTGTAAGGTGTGCATGGGGGAACACTGTGTAAGGTGTGCATGGGGGAACACTGTGTAAGGTGAGCATGGGGGAACACTGTGTAAGGTGAGCATGGGGGAACACTGTGTAAGGTGTGCATGGGGGAACACTGTGTAAGGTGTGCATGGGGGAACACTGTGTAAGGTGAGCATGGGGGAACACTGTGTAAGGTGAGCATGGGGGAACACTGTGTAAGGTGAGCATGGGGGAACACTGTGTAAGGTGTGCATGGGGGAACACTGTGTAAGGTGTGCATGGGGGAACACTGTGTAAGGTGTGCATGGGGGAACACTGTGTAAGGTGAGCATGGGGAACACTGTGTAAGGTGAGCATGGGGGAACACTGTGTAAGGTGTGCATGGGGAACACTGTGTAAGGTGTGCATGGGGGAACACTGTGTAAGGTGAGCATGGGGGAACACTGTGTAAGGTGTGCATGGGGGAACACTGTGTAAGGTGTGCATGGGGGAACACTGTGTAAGGTGTGCATGGGGAACACTGTGTAAGGTGAGCATGGGGGAACACTGTGTAAGGTGTGCATGGGGGAACACTGTGTAAGGTGTGCATGGGGGAACACTGTGTAAGGTGTGCATGGGGGAACACTGTAAGGTGAGCATGGGGGAACACTGTGTAAGGTGTGCATGGGGGAACACTGTGTAAGGTGAGCATGGGGGAACACTGTGTAAGGTGTGCATGGGGGAACACTGTGTAAGGTGAGCATGGGGGAACACTGTGTAAGGTGAGCATGGGGAACACTGTGTAAGGTGAGCATGGGGGAACACTGTGTAAGGTGAGCATGGGGGAACACTGTGTAAGGTGTGCATGGGGGAACACTGTAAGGTGAGCATGGGGGAACACTGTGTAAGGTGTGCATGGGGGAACACTGTAAGGTGAGCATGGGGGAACACTGTGTAAGGTGTGCATGGGGGAACACTGTAAGGTGTGCATGGGGGAACACTGTGTAAGGTGTGCATGGGGGAACACTGTGTAAGGTGTGCATGGGGGAACACTGTAAGGTGAGCATGGGGGAACACTGTGTAAGGTGTGCATGGGGGAACACTGTAAGGTGAGCATGGGGAACACTGTGTAAGGTGTGCATGGGGGAACACTGTAAGGTGAGCATGGGGGAACACTGTGTAAGGTGTGCATGGGGGAACACTGTAAGGTGAGCATGGGGGAACACTGTGTAAGGTGAGCATGGGGGAACACTGTAAGGTGTGCATGGGGGAACACTGTGTAAGGTGTGCATGGGGGAACACTGTGTAAGGTGAGCATGGGGGAACACTGTGTAAGGTGAGCATGGGGGAACACTGTGTAAGGTGTGCATGGGGGAACACTGTGTAAGGTGTGCATGGGGGAACACTGTGTAAGGTGTGCATGGGGGAACACTGTAAGGTGTGCATGGGGGAACACTGTAAGGTGAGCATGGGGAACACTGTGTAAGGTGAGCATGGGGGAACACTGTGTAAGGTGTGCATGGGGGAACACTGTGTAAGGTGTGCATGGGGGAACACTGTGTAAGGTGAGCATGGGGAACACTGTGTAAGGTGAGCATGGGGGAACACTGTGTAAGGTGTGCATGGGGGAACACTGTGTAAGGTGAGCATGGGGGAACACTGTGTAAGGTGTGCATGGGGAAACACTGTGTAAGGTGAGCATGGGGGAACACTGTGTAAGGTGAGCATGGGGGAACACTGTGTAAGGTGAGCATGGGGGAACACTGTGTAAGGTGTGCATGGGGGAACACTGTGTAAGGTGTGCATGGGGGAACACTGTGTAAGGTGTGCATGGGGGAACACTGTGTAAGGTGTGCATGGGGGAACACTGTAAGGTGAGCATGGGGGAACACTGTGTAAGGTGAGCATGGGGGAACACTGTGTAAGGTGTGCATGGGGGAACACTGTGTAAGGTGAGCATGGGGGAACACTGTGTAAGGTGTGCATGGGGGAACACTGTGTAAGGTGAGCATGGGGGAACACTGTGTAAGGTGAGCATGGGGGAACACTGTGTAAGGTGAGCATGGGGGAACACTGTGTAAGGTGAGCATGGGGAACACTGTGTAAGGTGTGCATGGGGGAACACTGTAAGGTGAGCATGGGGGAACACTGTGTAAGGTGTGCATGGGGGAACACTGTAAGGTGAGCATGGGGGAACACTGTGTAAGGTGTGCATGGGGGAACACTGTAAGGTGTGCATGGGGGAACACTGTGTAAGGTGTGCATGGGGGAACACTGTGTAAGGTGTGCATGGGGGAACACTGTAAGGTGTGCATGGGGAACACTGTGTAAGGTGTGCATGGGGGAACACTGTAAGGTGAGCATGGGGGAACACTGTGTAAGGTGTGCATGGGGGAACACTGTAAGGTGAGCATGGGGGAACACTGTGTAAGGTTGCATGGGGGAACACTGTAAGGTGAGCATGGGGGAACACTGTGTAAGGTGAGCATGGGGGAACACTGTAAGGTGTGCATGGGGGAACACTGTGTAAGGTGTGCATGGGGGAACACTGTGTAAGGTGAGCATGGGGGAACACTGTGTAAGGTGAGCATGGGGGAACACTGTGTAAGGTGTGCATGGGGGAACACTGTGTAAGGTGTGCGGGGAACACTGTAAGGTGTGCATGGGGGAACACTGTAAGGTGTGCATGGGGGAACACTGTAAGGTGTGCATGGGGGACACTGTGTAAGGTGTGCATGGGGGAACACTGTGTAAGGTGTACATGGGGGAACACTGTGTAAGGTGTGCATGGGGAAACTGTGTAAGGTGTGCATGGGGAACACTGTGTAAGGTGTGCATGGGGGAACACTGTGTAAGGTGTGCATGGGGGAACACTGTGTAGGTGTGCATGGGGGAACACTGTGTAAGGTGTGCATGGGGGAACACTGTGTAAGGTGAGCATGGGGGAACACTGTGTAAGGTGTGCATGGGGGAACAGTGTAAGGTGTGCATGGGGGAACACTGTGTAAGGTGAGCATGGGGGAACACTGTAAGGTGAGCATGGGGAACACTGTGTAAGGTGTGCATGGGGAACACTGTGTAAGGTGAGCATGGGGAACACTGTAAGGTGTGCATGGGGGAACACTGTAAGGTGAGCATGGGGGAACACTGTANGGTGAGCATGGGGGAACACTGTGTAAGGTGAGCATGGGGGAACACTGTGTAAGGTGTGCATGGGGGGAACACTGTAAGGTGTGCATGGGGGAACACTGTGTAAGGTGAGCATGGGGGTACACTGTGTAAGGTGTGCATGGGGGAACACTGTGTAAGGTGAGCATGGGAGTACACTGTGTAAGGTGTGCATGGGGGAACACTGTGTAAGGTGTGCATGGGGGAACACTGTAAGGTGTGCATGGGGGAACACTGTAAGGTGAGCATGGGGGAACACTGTGTAAGGTGAGCATGGGGGAACACTGTAAGGTGTACATGGGGGAACACTGTAAGGTGAGCATGGGGGAACACTGTGTAAGGTGAGCATGGGGGAACACTGTGTAAGGTGTGCATGGGGGAACACTGTAAGGTGTGCATGGGGGAACACTGTGTAAGGTGAGCATGGGGAACACTGTGTAAGGTGTGCATGGGGGAACACTGTGTAAGGTGAGCATGGGGGAACACTGTGTAAGGTGTGCATGGGGGAACACTGTGTAAGGTGTGCATGGGGGAACACTGTAAGGTGTGCATGGGGGAACACTGTGTAAGGTGAGCATGGGGGAACACTGTGTAAGGTGTGCATGGGGGAACACTGTGTAAGGTGAGCATGGGGGAACACTGTGTAAGGTGTGCATGGGGGAACACTGTGTAAGGTGTGCATGGGGGAACACTGTAAGGTGTGCATGGGGGAACACTGTAAGGTGAGCATGGGGGAACACTGTAAGGTGAGCATGGGGGAACACTGTAAGGTGAGCATGGGGGAACACTGTAAGGTGTGCATGGGGGAACACTGTGTAAGGTGAGCATGGGGGAACACTGTGTAAGGTGTGCATGGGGGAACACTGTGTAAGGTGAGCATGGGGGAACACTGTGTAAGGTGAGCATGGGGGAACACTGTGTAAGGTGAGCATGGGGAACACTGTGTAAGGTGTGCATGGGGGAACACTGTGTAAGGTGAGCATGGGGGAACACTGTGTAAGGTGAGCATGGGGGAACACTGTAAGGTGTGCATGGGGGAACACTGTAAGGTGAGCATGGGGGAACACTGTGTAAGGTGTGCATGGGGCTTCACTGTGTAAGGTGTGCATGGGGGAACACTGTGTAAGGTGAGCATGGGGGAACACTGTAAGGTGTGTACGGGGGAACACTGTGTAAGGTGTGCATGGGGGAACACTGTGTAAGGTGAGCATGGGGGAACACTGTGTAAGGTGAGCATGGGGGAACACTGTAAGGTGTGCATGGGGGAACACTGTGTAAGGTGTGCATGGGGGAACACTGTGTAAGGTGAGCATGGGTGAACACTGTAAGGTGTGCATGGTTGAACACTGTGTAAGGTGTGCATGGGGGAACACTGTAAGGTGAACATGGGGGTACACTGTGTAAGGTGTGTATGGGGGAACACTGTAAGGTGAGCATGGGGGTACACTGTGTAAGGTGTGCATGGGGGAACACTGTGTAAGGTGTGCATGGGGGAACACTGTGTAAGGTGAGCATGGGGGGAACACTGTGTAAGGTGTGCATGGGGGAACACTGTGTAAGGTGTGCATGGGGGAACACTGTGTAAGGTGAGCATGGGGGGAACACTGTGTAAGGTGAGCATGGGGGAACACTGTGTAAGGTGTGCATGGGGGAACACTGTGTAAGGTGTGCATGGGGAACACTGTGTAAGGTGTCCATGGGGGAACACTGTAAGGTGAGCATGGGGGAACACTGTGTAAGGTGAGCATGGGGGAACACTGTGTAAGGTGTCATGGGGAACACTGTGTAAGGTGTGCATGGGGGAACACTGTGTAAGGTGTGCATGGGGGAACACTGTGTAAGGTGTGCATGGGGGAACACTGTGTAAGGTGTGCATGGGGGAACACTGTGTAAGGTGTGCATGGGGGAACACTGTAAGGTGTGCATGGGGGAACACTGTAAGGTGAGCATGGGGGAACACTGTGTAAGGTGTGCATGGGGGAACACTGTGTAAGGTGTGCATGGGGGAACACTGTAAGGTGTGCATGGGGGAACACTGTGTAAGGTGAGCATGGGGGAACACTGTGTAAGGTGTGCATGGGGGAACACTGTGTAAGGTGAGCATGGGGGAACACTGTGTAAGGTGTGCATGGGGGAACACTGTGTAAGGTGTGCATGGGGGAACACTGTAAGGTGTGCATGGGGGAACACTGTAAGGTGAGCATGGGGGAACACTGTGTAAGGTGAGCATGGGGGAACACTGTAAGGTGAGCATGGGGGAACACTGTGTAAGGTGTGCATGGGGGAACACTGTAAGGTGAGCATGGGGGAACACTGTGTAAGGTGAGCATGGGGGAACACTGTAAGGTGTACATGGGGGAACACTGTAAGGTGTGCATGGGGGAACACTGTGTAAGGTGAGCATGGGGGAACACTGTGTAAGGTGTGCATGGGGGAACACTGTGTAAGGTGAGCATGGGGGAACACTGTGTAAGGTGAGCATGGGGGAACACTGTGTAAGGTGTGCATGGGGGAACACTGTGTAAGGTGTGCATGGGGGAACACTGTGTAAGGTGAGCATGGGGGAACACTGTGTAAGGTGTGCATGGGGGAACACTGTAAGGTGAGCATGGGGGAACACTGTGTAAGGTGTGCATGGGGGAACACTGTGTAAGGTGAGCATGGGGGAACACTGTGTAAGGTGTCCATGGGGGAACACTGTGTAAGGTGTGCATGGGGGAACACTGTTTAAGGTGAGCATGGGGGAACACTGTGTAAGGTGAGCATGGGGGAACACTGTGTAAGGTGTGCATGGGGGAACACTGTAAGGTGAGCATGGGGGAACACTGTGTAAGGTGAGCATGGGGGAACACTGTGTAAGGTGGCATGGGGGAACACTGTGTAAGGTGAGCATGGGGGAACACTGTGTAAGGTGTGCATGGGGGAACACTGTGTAAGGTGAGCATGGGGGAACACTGTGTAAGGTGTGCATGGGGGAACACTGTAAGGTGAGCATGGGGGAACACTGTGTAAGGTGAGCATGGGGGAACACTGTAAGGTGTGCATGGGGGAACACTGTGTAAGGTGAGCATGGGGGAACACTGTGTAAGGTGTGCATGGGGGAACACTGTGTAAGGTGTGCATGGGGGAACACTGTGTAAGGTGAGCATGGGGGAACACTGTGTAAGGTGTGCATGGGGAACACTGTGTAAGGTGTGCATGGGGGAACACTGTGTAAGGTGAGCATGGGGGAACACTGTGTAAGGTGTGCATGGGGGAACACTGTAAGGTGTGCATGGGGGAACACTGTGTAAGGTGTGCATGGGGGAACACTGTGTAAGGTGAGCATGGGGGAACACTGTGTAAGGTGCATGGGGGAACACTGTGTAAGGTGTGCATGGGGGAACACTGTGTAAGGTGAGCATGGGGAACACTGTGTAAGGTGAGCATGGGGGAACACTGTGTAAGGTGTGCATGGGGGAACACTGTGTAAGGTGAGCATGGGGGAACACTGTGTAAGGTGAGCATGGGGGAACACTGTGTAAGGTGAGCATGGGGGAACACTGTGTAAGGTGAGCATGGGGGAACACTGTGTAAGGTGTGCATGGGGGAACACTGTAAGGTGAGCATGGGGGAACACTGTGTAAGGTGAGCATGGGGGAACACTGTGTAAGGTGTGCATGGGGGAACACTGTGTAAGGTGTGCATGGGGGAACACTGTGTAAGGTGAGCATGGGGGAACACTGTGTAAGGTGTGCATGGGGGAACACTGTGTAAGGTGTCCATGGGGGAACACTGTGTAAGGTGGGCATAGGGGAACACTGTGTAAGGTGTGCATGGGGGAACACTGTGTAAGGTGAGCATGGGGGTACACTGTGTATGGTGTGCATGGGGGAACACTGTGTAAGGTGTGCATGGGGAACACTGTGTAAGGTGTGCATGGGGGAACACTGTAAGGTGAGCGTGGGGGAACACTGTGTAAGGTGAGCATGGGGGAACACTGTAAGGTGTACATGGGGGAACACTGTAAGGTGTGCATGGGAGAACACTGTGTAAGGTGAGCATGGGGTAACACTGTGTAAGGTGAGCATTGGGGAACACTGTGTAAGGTGTGCATGGGGGAACACTGTGTAAGGTGAGCATGGGTGAACACTGTGTAAGGTGAGCATGGGGGAACACTGTGTAAGGTGAGCATGGGGGAACACTGTGTAAGGTGTGCATGGGGGAACACTGTGTAAGGTGAGCATGGGGGAACACTGTGTAAGGTGAGCATGGGGGAACACTGTGTAAGGTGAGCATTGGGGAACACTGTGTAATGTGTGCATGGGGGAACACTATGTAAGGTGAGCATGGGGGAACACTGTGTAAAGTGTGCATGGGGGAACACTGTGTAAGGTGTCCATGGGGGAACACTGTGTAAGGTGAGCATGGGGGAACACTGTGTTCATGTTTTGAGGTCTCAATGTGTTAAATGGGAGTTGGAGACTCCCTTGTGTCATCTTGGCGTTTGGGAATCCTGTGAGTTACTTGGGTGATGGGGACCATGTGTGTCAAGTAGGTGTTGGTGACCCCGTGTATGAAGTTGGTGTTTGGGACCCGGAGTGTTTAATGAATGTTCGGGGCTCTAAATACTCACTTAACACTCAGAAAAAAAAATGCTGCAGTTTGAAAATTTTCATTAAGAAAACTTTGTTTCAAAATGTTTTGAAAGATTGACACTGAAAAGTTTTCTACAGAAAAAAATTAATAAAAATATTTTGACAATTTTCTTAGTTTTGCAACGGACTTAGAAAAGTTCGTTGCAAAAAAATCTAAAATACTTAGTAGGAAAAGCTTTGTAAAAGAAATAAGATTCATATGCAAAGTTTCAAAAAGTTTCTAACAGAATACTTTCTTACAAAAAGCTTTGCAAAGTTTGTTATAGATAAAATTTTGAAAGCTTTTACAGAATAAATTGTTAAAAGTTTTTACGGAAGAAGTTTTTAAAAGTTTTTACAGGAAGGTTTGGTATAATTTTCATTTTAATGTTTGAGAAAAATGTTTCATAAAGAAATTTGTTACGACTTCATAAACGTCATATAAAAAGTTACCCAAGTATAGTTTGATATCAGATAAAGTTGATTTTTTTGGTGTTGTTGCTTAAAGATGAATGTTGCGCGAAAGTGTTAAAGATCAGTAATGTTGTTGTTACAGAATCAATACTAATAAGCTTGATCATGCATAAAACACTAATGATAGCTGCGATACACTGCACAAAGACTGTCTACGTATATGTTGTCTAAATAAATGCTGTCTTGTTTTGATAATGGAAAGTTGTTACAAGCCAGTGATGTTTCGAGCAGACATCGTATAAAGACGATATGTCACAAAAATATTATGATGATTTTCTTACCACATAAAATAGTCATGATAAATAAGATATGATACAGAAAGATTGATTTGCAAAGTTTGACTTTACATAATGTTTGTTACGTCTTAATGAATTTGTTAATTGAGACAAATGATTTGTCTCAAGATTTGTAAAACCAAACAGATTTTTCACTGCAAAGCTAAGTCGTTAGAATATATTTAGGTTAGGTCGTATACCTTTATTGACATTTGGTGTGTGTAATTTGAAGTAAGGAGTGGCACCCTAGCTGGTGGCTGGAAGGAAATTAAACAACCACAATAACGGATGAAACGAAGTCTGACAAACTGAAGTAGGTCCAAGTAGCTCACTTTACTCCTCTACACCCTAACATGGAAGAAACATTCAACAATGATTGAGTAAACAGATAAGCGTGAGTATGACACAGGTTGGAATGGTCTTGATTCGTCTATAGAATACCAGGAACAACTAACAGTTACGCACACTCACTCACGATAGCTCATACTCATGCATCCTCACCCACGCTCATACACTCTCATACACTCTCGTATATACTCACTCTCTCGCTCTCTCTTACACACTCTAAAAGAGTTGGGAAATGTTTTGGAATATCTGTACAAGCGCAAATCGGAGAGAATACACACGACATGGATGATGGACTCTAATACGAATAGCCGGGTGCACATAGTCGAGAACACATAATATGAAAGCTAGTCTCTATGTGTATTAGCATGAATTGCAAAGTGTGAATAGACTAGTACACCACCGGCAACAAATGGAACACCGGAATAAGTACAAGAAATGGGCTGGAATGATTGGAACTCAAGAGTTAAATCACACATTCACGAGTGTTTCAAGGCCTGACCCACGTTAATGGATTTTTCCTGAAACTGACATTCCACCATTAATCCCCATAAATTCCATGGCATAAGGGAAGTATAAGTAGGTGGGTACACAATGGTATGGAACGTTGAAGATAAGAATGGAAGATGGTATGGAACTAAGAGGTTAAATTAAGTATGAATAGGTATGTGTGAAGAGGTAAGTCAAGATAGGTGAATACCTACATACGACTATGGCATGCATTTCTGAGCAATCAACGTTTTGATTAGGAACCAAGAATCTTGTATTGACCAGAAGCCTTAGGAAGGAGGGGATGATGGCACCCTGAAGACTTAGGGACACACAAGTGTTTGGATTGTGTTCATCTATTTTTTGCACTTGTTTATAGATAATTATTTGAACTTGAATATTGGCATTTTTTGAACGTATGTAAATATATATTTTTATTTAATACAAAAAGAATTTAAATGTGTAAGAGTCTTCCAACTTGTGAATAAAAGTTCTCGGACTGGTGTTCATTGCCAATGACTTAGATTAAAATAATATCCTTATTCATCCGATTCATCTACTGTCTTGAGGCTTCCTCTGGAACCAAGTCAAGGTTTCACTCATTCCCCACATGCACTCTGGCTGTGGTATAGGACATGCACTCTGGCTGTGGTATAGGAGGAGTTCTACCTCCAAAGCTTCTCTTTAAATGCACTTCTTTGTGCATTTGAAGAGAAGCGTTGGAGGTAGCCACTCCTATACTACAGCCAAAGTGCATGCGGACAATGCCAGGAACCCTGACATAAATATCCCTACTGTTGTCACTAGGTGCACTGAATATCGTACAATTTCAATAGGTTCATGATACATTGGGAGTAGGTAGACGGTACTTTAAGTATAAGTAGTGGGAGCCTTTGGTACAGATAGGGAAATGAGTTTTAATGATGCATAAGGAATTGATAGCTTGTAAATTGGGTATATACAAATGGTCTAAATGACTTAGGTAGATGGTACAATGGATATAGTTAGATGGTACATTAGGAATAATTACATGAAACATTAAGTAAAGACAAATTTTACATTAAGTAAAGATAGATAATTCATTAGGCATAGGCAGATGGTTCATTGTATACATATATAAATGGAACATTTGGTACATGCAAATGCTACTTTAATGGTATTGATAGATGGGTATTGGGTATATGTAAATGGCTTAGTGAGTATAGATAGATAACACATTCGTAGGTCTGAACTAAGACAGATAATTGATGCTACACGTTAGTCTAACCCGTGTGTGTGTGTCTGGCCACTACAGCAAGATTCTTACCTCTGCTCAACGATGGAGATGTCAGAGCAGAGTGTGGTCCGCTGGTTGGAGCAGGAGGATCCGGCCTCGTCGACACCGTCCTCAGGAGAGCACTGCTTCGACACCAGTGTCCACTGTGTATCGCGGCACATACATACGGTGTAGCAGCAACACGGCGTTTACCAGAGACGATGGATTAGTTACAGTCAAGTAAATGTTATAAAGTGGAAAGTGTGCAGGTAGCAGAGTTCAAAAGATATCTGCCTTGAGAGAAAAATTATCGCCATTGATGAAACGGCTTTTTACGTGAGGCGAGGTATGTGGGGAAATATTTATTAACATAACTCTATTACAAAATATTTAATTAAATCTTTATGATAATGAAACATTGTTTAAGTTTAATTAACAAACTTTTGCATACTACAGAAGTGGGTAGTTAAATAACGCCATCCCATGGTCCTGCCCGACGCCGCCTGACTGTGAAACTCGCACTATCTTAAACATTTACGCAACTAAAGTTGTTACCATTCACGTTTTATAAATTATATAACTATTAGAATTTAGCTAATAATTTAAAGAACTATTTAAATTAACATTGTTAATTCGAATTTAAAAACAGATAGAGACTTAAACTCTCAATGATTAAATCATCTTTGAGAGTTCTCTCTCTCTCTTTCTGACTGGGAAGTTGGTGGCTGGAGGGAGGCTCTGTCGCCATTATTTGCTCGTCCACCAACATGACTGGTCAACAGCATGGCGACCGACCTTATTAAGCAGCCTAGGGTTACTGTTCTCCTGCTGTTCTAATCCCACGACCACATGATCTGGTCGTGTCCGCCTCACACTTTACCGAAGATTAAGTGTCGCCCGTTCCGCACTTAGTGCTCTGTGTTGTGGCCGTAGCGTGTGAGCACAGGGGAAACACAAGGATGGCAGAGAGCGGTTATAATGACAACACTGGCATCTCACGTAAGGGCAATAATAATTAATTCTCTATTAATATAAATGAGATAATTTGGTGAGATATAACATAAATCTAATCTAACAGTGAAAATGGCGGCAGGAAAAGTGGAGCCAGCCAGTCTTCCTCCAAACTGGACGCTGAGCAGCTGTATTTTTAACCAAGTGTTCAGGACTACCCACACTCCTAGCCAGTTTAACTCCAGAATTATTAATTCAAACTGTAATTTAGAAAGCCTAGTGATTATTCATAAAGTAAACAATTTACCTCGAAATATAATATCTAGATTAAACAGAACCTATTTTCAATAACGCACTGGATGATATAGATTTAATTAATAATTTAATTTAACTATTCTGTGGGGCTGTGCTAGAACTACTTACAACTATTGATACAGTCCACTCTTTAATATTTAAACGACAATAATAATTTCTCCGTGAAAGCTCCCAGGTATATCAACCTCAAAGTTTACTGAAGGGCCTGAAACAGTGAGTTTACTGATAAAATGCTCGACTTTTTTGGAGCAATTTATTTATTGAAAGCAGCTTATGATGTTTGTGGTGGTTTTCTCATATAAAATTTGTAAATACTTTTATTAATTTACGTATTATCTAAACTGCTAATTGTTAGTATTATAAAGAATCTCTCTCGGAGTAAAGATCTGTACCTAACAGGGATGTTAAAATGGACCGAATGTTGACAGTGGTAGTTGGTGTCTTAATAAAATTATATTGTTAATGTTGATAATTGTCCCATAACTATATAGATAATATACATGTTAATTATTGTCCGTGAATCTTGGTTAAATATCTAAACTCATTTATTTTATTTTATTTATTTTTATTTATTTATTTATTTATTTATTTATTTATTTATTTATATACAAGAAGGTACATTGGGTTAGAGAGAATACATAGCATAGTATTTACAATCTTGTAAAGCCACTAGTACGCACAGCGTTTCGGGCAGGTCCTTAATCTAACAGATAATTTTAAGTAGGTAAATTCTAGCAGAATTAATAAAATGATAACAGATACATTGCAAGAAAAAAAATGAGATGAGAGAGAATAGTAAGTATATTAAAGCACATTGGTATATTAAAGCTCTGGTTGATTTCATTGACAACTTGATTGGTAATTTAAACAAGATTAACAGACACCGTACAGCAGATTGATAGTACATATAAGAAGACAGCAATGATCACAATGATAAAGATGTTCGGATTGGGTACATAAAGATAGGGAGATTGGGTAGCAATAGATACAGTGCAATTTTAAAGCAACAAGCTAAAAAAACTATGCAGATGAGATTAGGTACTTTTTAGTTTTGTATTTGAATGACGCAAAAATTGGACTGCTTTTCAATTCATTAGGGAGTGAGTTCCATAGACTGGGTCCCTTTATTTGCATAGAGTGTTTACACAGATTAAGTTTGACTCTGGGGATATCAAAGAGATATTTATTTCTGGTGTGGTGATAATGGGTCCTATTACATCTGTCCAGGGAGAGTTTCCGAGCAGGTTTTGCGTTTAAGAACAGGGATATCATAGATTTCATAACTGCTTAAAAAAGATATCACAGATTTCATAACTGCTTAAAAAATTGGGCATTAAAACATATGTGAAAAACATATGTGAGATCAAGTCACATATTAGTGGGAATCTGGATGTATTAAGACTTTTTTGATCCTTTAAGGTAAATGTTAGTATGAACATTAGGTATTGGTTATATTCCTCGCAACATTGGAGAGCGGACCAAAATATGACAGAATTGTAACAATTTGCATAAGTTATTACAAATAAAGTCCTTAATCTAATATAATCTGTTAAATAATGATCTTCAGTGTCATCTGACTTGTGAATTCTTACGTAAGGATTGTAGTTTTGTTTTATACAAGCCTATTGGATAAAACACAATTTTGATGAAATATAAATTGGGAGAGGAATTGCTTGAGCGAGACCGTAGAATTATCTTTCCTAAAATCATGTACCCAATTTATCTTTTCTCTTCACAGATAACAGAGCACTCTAAATTTCATATGCATCCTGTCCACATCCTCATCTCATGTCTTGAGATGAGTCATGTCAAGACATGAGACATCTCATGTCTTGAGATGAGGCGAAGATTTATATTTCTGAGGATGCTATAGGTACACATAGAAGTGTTCATTATTTTCCACCAATTTAAAAAAAATATAACTTTTTTCGAACTTTGGACCTTTATTCAAAAACTAGATTAGATTACAGTTGGAAAAACGACAGGTTCACCAGAAATAAACGGAACCAGCAACTTTGATGGAGTAAATCTTTTTTTTTTTACAAAATGTCTGTGTGTTTTATATCACAGAGAGTCGTGAGAAATAATCGATAAATTGGAAACTTTTCCCATTGCATAACCCATTAAACTGTGAAAATATCAGACCTAAGATGAAGAAGAAGAGGAACTGCACATTTATGTTATCTTATGCTGCCGGTATGACAAGGAAGGTTATTTTCCTGTAGTCTTGAGGTGTAATTATGCTAGTTTTTTCACATTCATATAATTTATCAAACCCATTACTAGATTTGGTTTGGGCCCTGTGGTGATTGTACGTAACTCTCAGGCACTTTGTTCATTGGTTTAATCATACCATACAACCTCTTATCCGATTGTTCTAAGACGTGTCTTAAGGAATCCTAAGATGAGCTCTGCGAGTTTACCTGAGATAACCAATTACTGGGATGCAACTGTACTCTTAACAGTTAGCGAAGGCCTTATGAAAACTTGAGAATGAAACAAGATGCTTTGCATGCAGTAACATCTCCACTGTGTGAAACAGTTACTTATAGTCGTCTACAGAATAGATGACTAGTGAGCTATAAATGAACCACATTCATAAAAATTATATTCAGCTTAAGGCAAAATTAACATTGTTGCAGATAACTGTACAGAAAAAATGTGTACTTGAAGCTTGCAACTAGCAAACGACAATAACTAAAAATAATATTTGTTTAAAAACAACCATAATGCACAAAAAAATCTCATAAACGTGATGCATCAATAAGGGAATCAGTAGAAACCACGAGGAGGATTCGAACCTGCACACTGGGTACTCCCAAGCACATGTCTTAGACCACTTAACAACGACATGCTCAAAAGCAATGACACCTGGGATTGAAATCACAAATCACATTAATGTGATATCTTTGTGTATCGGAAGAGAAGTGTGGGAGGTAAAACTCCTATACCACAGCCATAGTGCATATGGGTAATGAGTGAAACCCCTATTTGGCTTCAGTGGAAGCCTCAGGACCCCTAGATTCAGATGACTACCAGGTTTCTTTGATTTAGAGAATATCGTGGTTAAGTGGTTTTAGGTGTGTGCTTGGGAGTGCCCAGTGTGCAGGTTCGAATATTTCTCATGTCAACAATCATAATAATAAATGATGTGAATAATAAATAAACATACGATGAATCACAGTAACGTGGTTGAAGATATGATGACCACACTACACATCAGAAAATGAAGAATGGACGTTTCAGTCCGTCCTGAACCATTATCCAGTCGTGTGATAGAAGAGAGGAAGGGACAAACAAATAAATAAGGTAAGAGAGTGAATGAGAAGTGAGGAACATGTATGAGAAAAAGGTAAGAGTAGAAGGCAAGAATAAGAAGAAAGGTAAGAATAGGATGAGAAGAAAAGGAAGGTAAGAATGAGTTGAAGGTTAGAATAAGAATAAGAAAAAGGTAAGTATACGATGAATGTAAGAATAAGATGAAGGCACGAATAAGAAAATGCTAAGAATACGATGAAGGTAAGAATAAGAAAAATGGTAAGAAATCGATGAATGTAAGAATATGATGAAGGAAAGAATAAGATGACAGTAAGAATAATAAGAAGGTGAGATTAAGATGAAGGAAAGAGAAAAAGGTAAGAATAATATGAAGGTAAGAGAAAAGGTAAGAATAGATGGAGAAAGATAAAAGGTAAGAGTAAGATTAAAGGTAAGAATAGGATGAGAATAAAAGGAAGGTAAGAATAGGAAAAGGGGGAAAAAATAAGAGAAAGGGGCAAATGCAGGCGATGAGTCACAATAACGTGGCTGAAGTATGTTGATTGTCAAGTCGATTGACAATGGACTTGAGAATGGTCCAGGACGGACCGAAACGTCGTCGTCCCTTTACCTTCTAGTGTGTGATCTGGTCAACAAGAAAGGGGCAAAGCTTGAGTCTGGTCACGTTTGTTAAGAAGGTTGGAATATTTAAGTATGTATTGTGAAAGGGAAGAGTCAATAGCAACAAGCTTGGATTAATAATCATGTTGGGAATGTTTTGTATCAAAGCCGAGTCAACAAGTTGGCGTTTGTGAAGAGTAGAGGCATTATTAAAGATTATTTTAGAAGACCAATCAATAGCATGATTAGAGTCTCTAACACTACTGAACAGAGCAGTGTTTATGTCGACAGTTCTTTCGTGTATATTAAGTCTTCCATTTAGTAAACACCCAGTTTCACAAAGTATTGGAGAGGACAAGAGGAGCAGGAAATAGAGTAGACACCAGCAGCATTAGATGCAGGAGGAGCAGTGTGAACCAGGTTACTTACGTGTGTTAGTTTGTCGAAAAGGTGAGTTTAAATCACGAAAACGAAAGGTATTAGTGATATTTTTGAGTTCAGATATGACGTGAAGGTAGAGCAGTGTTTCTAGTGTAATATTTAGTTTAGCTTGCGAATAGCCACAGTTGATATAATATAAGGTATCCAAGGCGAGAGATACATGTAAATAGAGTAAATTTCATAATCAAGAAACTGCGGGTTGCTGATACTAGGACCTGGAAGAGTTAAACGAGATTCCTTTTCTCAATAGAAGGGGGAATAGCAAGAAAGAAGTGAATGCACATATCACTGTGCGAAGGCTTGTGGTAAACAGAGCAGGACAGCCTAGTCCCAGATCTGTGAACATGAACGTCTAGAAAGAAATGAGAGAATTTGATTCCCAATCAGCTATGCAAATAATAGAAGGAGCCAGATTGTCAAGAGAGAAGATAAAAAAAAGGTTGGAAATGACAAGGGTCATAAGGTCATAGAGCAAAAACATCATGAACGTAACGCAGCCAGAGAGAAGAACGAGTATTAATAGTGGGAAGAACGGCTTCGAGATGCTCCATATAGTGACTGGCAAGGAGAGAGGAGAGAGGAACCCATAGCAACACCCAAAGTTTGAGAGTAGTATTTTCCATTGAAAAGAAAGAAGTGAGAGTCAACACAGGGACGTCGTCGTCTCTTCATTTTCTGATATGTGGTTTGGTCATCAATAATATGTAGCTTGTGTGAATTTGAAAGAAGAGACCACGAAAGAGACCATGCTAGTGAAGAAGAATTAGGATAACAGCTAAAATAGAGACTACTAACCTGAAGAGTGCAGGAATCACAGGTGAAGTCGTCAGGTATGATGAGAGGTATTTGGTACTCTCCTCCCTGGGTATTCTTGTCCATCTTATACTGACGGCCTTCCACCCCGGATATCTCCAAGGGCCACCTACGCGTCATGTCATTAAGGTCAAGTTAGGTCATGCCTCAGAAACCTACTTAAAATGACGTTTTGAAGAAATATCCGTTGAATAAAATATTTCTACTCACATACAAACACATGATCGTAAAGCAATAAGCAAGTAAAGCAATAAGCAGTTTAAACTTGTTAATCGTGAATAAATTTAATTCAAGAGTTAGAAACTAAATAAATTTGGCTTTTCTGTAATGAAAGTTATGAACATTTACCAAATATATTAAAAATATTTTGTAAGAATATATATACATTATAATTATTCGTGATATAAACTCCAAGTTGTATCTAACACTGCTTGACTGTTATGGCATTTGCCTTTCTATCAAACTGTATGTGAATATTCTAACTGTGGGGGACAATGCCTAGAAAGACTTGATGTATCACCTCATAAGGCAGTCTTCATCCCCGGGGCCTGTCTTAGGGCAGAGGTAGAACTCGAAGACCCCTTTCTCCACATGCGGCACCAGGGCCTTGACCAGCATCTCCTGTAATGCATCGACGGAAAAAGAAGAATGACAAAAGGGTCAGTTCATGCTGAACCTGTAACGTCACAGAAATATTTATTTTTATCAAAATCACACAAGCTATATATTATTGATGACCAAACCACTCATCAGAAAATGAAGAGACGACAACGTCGCTGTGTTGACTCTAACTTCTTTCTTTTCAATATTACAGGAAACTACATATTTACCAGTCTCCGTTGTGTAGTGGTAAGACACTCGCCTGGCGTTCCGCGAGCGCTTTGTCATGGGTTCGTATCCTGGCCGGGGAAGATTTACTAGGCGCAAATCCTTAACTGTAGCCTCTGTTTAACTCAACAGTAAAATGGGTACTTGGTAGTAAAAACGATTCTTCGCGGGGGTCGTATTCCAGGGACCTGCCCGAAACGCCACGCATACTAGTGGCTGTACAAGAATGTAACAACTCTTGTATATATCTTAAATATATATATATATATATATATATATATATATATATATATATATATATATATATATTATATATATATATATATATATATATATATATATAATATATATATATATATATATAATATATATATATATATATATATATATATATATATATATATATATATATATATATATATATATATATATATATATATATATATATACTGCGCCATAGGAAGGGGGGCGGGGATAAATGCTAGTTGATGTTTTTACTATTTTTGCAAAATTAAAAATCTATCAAAACGACTAGTTTGTTCCTCAACACTCTCACTACCACAACGACTAATATACATCACAATCACCACAACTATCACAATGACTAAAACATGCCACTATCACTATAATTCCACTTCTCTAGAGAGCAGGCAGAAGAGATTTATAGTAATTTACAGTCGGAACATATTACAGGCATTGGTTTCCCATTGAAATAACACCACGTGAGACAGGGAGACATGACACGCGTACAAAATAGCCCTGTTGAAAAGGTGCAATATGTAAGCTGAGAAGTTGGGAGGGAAGTATCAGGGGAAAAGCGCCAAGCAATTACGACTATATAGCACATGGATAGGGTCAGGATAAGGATTTGGGTTTGGGATGGGGGAAAGGAGGGAGAGAATTCTCTCATTATCAAGAGCTCTAGACTTTTCAGTTTTCTCTCTTAACATAAAGGGCATAACTAGATGAACTATTTGAGTGTAAAAATAAAATTTGGTAAACTCCTGAAATGAAAACCTGAAAATCGGGCTGTGTTTCATACGTCAGGCTGTGAGCAGCTGCGTCTAACAGCCTTGTTATCCAGACCACCAACTAGGAGGCCTCGTGAGAGATCGGGCCGCAGAAACGTTGCTCCGTGGAACGAACGCAAGATAACCTCAATGTAAGGTATACCATGAACCACTTTTCTGTGATCTCTGGCGATGCAAATTCCGTGAAGGACGTCTCGTCTTATTCTATGCATGAAAAACCTAAATTTAATTGAAATTGCTTCCCCGCGTTTAAGCTTTTAAATATAGATTATAACACAATCAGGGACCAAACTACATACATATTCAAAATGATCTGCTACCAGAAACTTTAGCCAAATATCCCCAGTTTGCTAACTGTAGGTAGTAACAAAGTGATTGTAACCTATCCACCGCTGCCCACTGGATGGGGGGCGGTGTGCAGGACAAACATATAAATTGTGACACTAGCTCTCCACATATGTCACTTGCTTAATTTAGAACCTGGACTTGAGGTCGATCTCGAACCTATTGTTGATGTGACGACTTATATTGAATTTTGAAAGTAGCTCATTAAGATTGTAACTTGCTTAGCTAAATGAATTGTGGGGTTCAGTCACTGAGCCCATTATGTGCCTCTGTAACCCTTTCCACTACCGCCCACAAGATGGGTATGAGGTGCATAATAAATGAACTAAACTAAAAAAAACTACATATTTCTGATCATAATTATAAAATGCTTAGCACAATTTGCATTTTTGTCAGGACTAAACTATTATTTTTAGCCATTCAAGATGCACCAAACTTTGCCTTGTCATATGTATTAATTATTTATGTACATCTGTAAGACCGTCATTCATCACTCTACAGCAATAAGAAATCTATAAATATAAAATATAATGATTCCAAGAGATCCCTCTCAGTTTAACACTGACGTCCGACGAAGGATCAGAATCTTTTCCTTGTCTCTCTATTGCAAATTTTCCTA
>WNGS01004946.1:315806-333542 GCA_020271785.1 Procambarus virginalis
GTTGCCATATTGTTCCTATCAAACTCCTGTCTGGGTCTTATATCATTTAAATGGGAGGGGGGGGGGTTATAAATAACTGCTAATATTATTTTTTGTCCTCCCTTTGTCACAGTTCCAGTTATGTAGTCTCTGAATCATTCACAACCTAGGATATCCATCTCTTCGAAACTCCAATCATTCCTAATCTACAGGGCCACTCTACCTATACTCTCTTCCCTTCCTTCCTTACTGTACAGTAATCCGGCAGAAACACTGCATTTGTTATGAAGCCCGACAATATTGTTTCTACGAGTGATAGTGTACTTACCTAGTTGTGTTTGCGTTGGTTGAGCTCTGGCTCGTTGGTCCCGCCTCTCAACCTTCAATCAACTGATGCACAGATTCCTGAGCCTACTAGGCTATATCATATCTTCTCTTGAAACTGTGTATGGAATCAGCCTCCACCATATCACTGCCTAATGCATTCCACTTGTTAACTACTCGGACACTGAAAAAATACTTTCTAACGTCCTTATGGCTTATTTGGGTACTCAATCTCCACCTGTGTCCCTTTGTTCGCGTACCACCCGTGTTTAAAAGTTTATCCTTATATACCCTGTCAATTCATCTGAGAATTTTGTAGATAGTGATCATGTCACCCCCTACTCTTCTGTCTTCCAGTGTCGTGAGGTGCATCTCACGCAGCTTTTCCTCGTAACTCATGCCTCTTAGTTCTGGGACTAGCCTAGTGGCATACCTCTGATTTTTTTCAGCTTCTCGTTTTGTGCTTTACAAGGTACGGGCTCCACGATGGGACCGCATGCTCCATGACTCGTTTTATATATGCTGTGTACCAGGTTCTGAATGATTCCTTACACAGGTTCTTGAAGGCTGTTTTGATGTTAGTCAGCCTTGCGTAAGCCGCAGATGTAATTGTTTTATGTAGGCTTCAGGAGACAGGTTTGGTGTGATATCAACTCCTAGATCTTTCGCTCAGTCCGTTTCATGAGGTACTTCATTTCCCATTCGGTATCCTGTGTCTAGCCTCCTGTTTCCGCCGCCACGTTTCATGACCTTGCATTTACTCTGGTTGAACTTTAGTAGCCATTTGTTGGACCATTCATTCAGTCTGTCATCTTGTAGCCTCCTACTATCTTCCTCTGTTTTAATCCTCCTCATAATTTCTGCGTCATCATCAAACAATGAGAGGAAGGATTCTGTACTCTCTGGAAGATGGAAGAAGATCAGTATACATATATCAGAAACAGTATAGGTCCAAAGACTGAACCTTGCGGGACGTGTCGCCAATCTGAGTCTTCACCCCTCAGAGTGACTCGCTGTCTTCTGTTGCGCAGGTACTCCCATATCCAATGGAGTACTTTCCCTTTCACTCCTGCCTGCATCTCCAGCTTTTTCACTTGCCTTTTGTTTGGTACTGTGTCAAAGGCTTTCTGGCAATCCAAAAAATGCAGTCTGCCCACCCCTCTCTTCCTTGCCTGATTTTCGTTGCCTGGTCGTAGAATTCAATTACTCCTGTGAGGCAGGGCTTGCCATCCCTGGACCCATGTTGATGCTGTGTTACAAAGTTCTTTCGCTCCAGATGATCCACAAGCTTTTTTCGCACACTCTTCTCCATCAGCTTGCATGGTATGCAAGTTAGGGTTACTGGCCTATAATTCAGTTCACCTTCCTGGGATAGGTTTGGCATGATAACAACTCCCAGGCCTTCCTTTCTCCCAGATTCTTGAATGATCTCATCTCCCTAATGGTATCTTGTTTCCGGTCTCTTGCTCCCTAAAGCTATTTTTATTACTTTGTATTTTCTCGGATTAAACTCCTATAGCCATTTGACGGACCATTCCTTCAATTTGTCTAGGTTATTTTGAAGCTTCATGCTGTCTTTCTGTCTACTGTCTTCCTTCCTACTTTTCATAATTTTAGCATCATCAGCAAACAAAGACAGGAATTATTCTAAAACCTCTGAAAGATCATTTAGGTATATCAAAAATAGAATAGGTCCGAGAACAGAACCCTGTGGTACTCGGCTAGTGACATCATGCTATCCTCAGACCGCACCCCTCACAGTAACTCTTTGTTTCCTATTGATAAGGTTCTTCCATATTCCCTGGAGCACCCTACCAGTTACTCCTGCCTGTTTCTCCAACCTATGCACCAGCATCTAATCGGGTACTATGTCAAAGGCATTCTCATAGTCCAAGAAAGCACAGCCTTCCCACCTTTCTCTTTCTTGGTTAATCTTTGTCACCTGATAGTAAAATCCTATTAGACCTGTAAGACAAGATCTGCCATTCTGAACCCATGTTGGTGGGTAGTCACGAAGTCCCTTCTCTACAAATATGCTATTTTTTCGTCACGATCTTCTCCATCGCTTTGCATGATATACAAGTTAAGGACACTGGCCTGTAGTTCAGTCCCTCTTGTCTGTCACTTTTTTCGTATATTAGGACTATATTAGCAGTCTTCCATATTTCCGGAAGATCTCCAGTTTCCAGTGACTTATTGTACACTATGGACAGAGACAAGCAAAGTGCTTCTGCAAACTCTTGTGGATCAATGAAGAGATTCTGTCAAGTCCAACATATTTTCTCATGTCCAGATCAAACAGCTACCTCCTAACTTCATCTCTGGCAATTTCGAATTCTTCCAAAGCTGCCTGGTTTGTTACCGCATCTCTTAATTCAGGGACCTCACCTCATTCTATTGTTAAAACCTCCTGGAATCTCTTGTTGATTTCTTCACACACCTCTATTGTTCGCTGATTGACTGCTTTCATTTTCATCATTTGTTCTTTCACTATTGATTGATTTCCTCCTGATGTGATTGTGGAGAAGCCGGTCTTGATTTTATTTGCTATGTCCTCTTTATACTGTCTCTGTGCTTCTCTTCGCACACTGAGGTATTCATTCTTTCCCCTCTGGTATCTTAACCTGCTCTCTGTTCTTCAATTATTTCTGCAGTTGCCCACGCACTTGTATCTGAGAGCCTTCCTGCCTCAAGTGCCTGATTAAATAGCGGATTCCTCTTTTGCTTATTATTCCTTACTTTTTGAGCGGCAGAAACATATTTACTCCCTCTTGACACTTTTGAGTGATGTAATCCATTATGTCTTGCACAGACTTTTCTCTGAGTTTGGTTTCTTACGGTATTTATGTTAGGAACTTTCTCATCTCTTCATAGCTTTCGTTTCGGTATGTTAGTCCTATTCTTTACGGTCTTTTTCTTTTTGAAGATTAAGATTAAGGGGGAAGATTAAGGGGGAAGATTACCCCCTACCTTCATCAAATTCTCAGATGATAGTACACTGTGAACACTTCCAATACTGGCATCCCATGGAGCATCAAAATTAACTTCCCTTATGTCCGACTCATTCAGGATGAATATCAGATCGAGTCTAGCTGGATCATATTCCTTTGTGTGTGTGTGTGTGTGTGTGTGTGTGTGTGTGTGTGTGTGTGTGTGTGTGTGTGTGTGTGTGTGTGTGTGTGTGTGTGTGTGTGTGTGTGTACTCACCTAGTTGTACTCACCTAGTTGTGCTTGCGGGGGTTGAGCTCTGGCTCTTTGGTCCCGCCTCTCAACCGTCAATAAACAGGTGTACAGTTTCCTGAGCCTAATGGGCTCTATCATATCTACACTTGAAACTGTGTATTGAGTCAGCCTCCACCACATCGCTTCCTAATGAATTCCATTTGTCAACCACTCTGACACTAAAAAAGTTCTTTCTAATATCTCTGTGGCTCATTTGGGCACTCAGTTTCCACCTGTGTCCCCTAGTGCGTGTGCCCCTTGCGTTAAACAGCCTGTCTCTATCAACCCTGTCGATTCCCCTGAGAATCTTGAATGTGGTGATCATGTCCACCCTAACTCTTCTGTCTTCCAACGAAGTGAGGTTTAATTCCTCACTGTGTGTGTGTGTGTGTGTGTGTAATTACCTAAGTGTAATTTCCTAAGTGTAGTTACAGGATGAGAGCTACGCTCGTGGTGTCCCGTCTTCCCAGCACTCTTTGCCATATAACGCTTTGAAACTACTGACGGTTTTGGCCTCCACCACCTACTCACTTAACTTGTTCCAACCGTCTACCACTCTATTTTGTGTGTGTGTGTGTGTGTGTGTGTGTGTGTGTACTCATCATCTATTTGTACTCATCTATTTGTGCTTGCAGGATCGAGCATTGACTCTTGGATCCCGCCTTTCCAGCTATGAGTTATTTACAGCAATGACTCANTTGTTGATATTTTGTATCATGTGCAAATACCTTGTAGCATCTTAGAGTATGAACTAACAGTAAATCAGTTAGATACTTCCTTATCCACTAGAACACCTTATCATTTACTCCTGCTTGTTTGTCCAACTTTTCTAACACCCTCTTATGAGGTACTGTGACAAAGGTTTTCTGACTGTCTAAGAAAATGCAGTCTGCCCACCCTTCTCTGTCTTGTCTAATTTTTATCACCTGGTCATAGAATTTTATTTAGTCTGTGAGACACGATTTACTAACCCTGAACTCATGCTGGTGGTGTATTACAAAGCGCCTTCTCTCCAGATGTTCTACAAGCTTTTTCCTCGCGATATTCTTCACCACTTTGCATCGCATACAAGTTAGGAAGACTGGCTTGTAGTTCAATGCCTTTTGCCTGTCACACGTTTTGTATATTTGCACTACACTTGCACTAGTGCACTACATGCACTACGAGCTTTCAGGTAATCTAATTTCATAGGTTTCCAGTCTCATGTTTCCAGTGACCAATTATACCCCCACACATAGTGCTTCTGCACCCCTCATTTTGTATCCATATTGAGAATATGAAAGGCCCAACAGCCTTTCTCACAGTCAGCTCCAACAGATTCCTTTTGACCGCATCACTGGTGAGGTCACATATCCCCGCAAGGTTGCTTGGTTTAGTGCCTTTTCTTGCAGTACAGGAAAATGATTTCTTATTTCTGAGCTTTCTTTTCGTTCTTTTTCTTAATTGCTTTGTTTATTTACATGCAAAATTGAACCATGGATTCTTGTGTTGCTTGTAATTGTTCTCCTTTTGGGCCGGGATAAACATGTCTGCAGCTTTCTGGCATTTCTGAGTGACGTAATCAATCATATCTTGTTCAGTCTTTTTTCTCAGTTCTGTTCGTATGGAATTTCCATTAAGAAATTCATAATCTTCTTATTGTTAATTTTTCAGTAAGCCATTCTTGCCCTTTTTGATCGCTTCCTTGGACAGGTTATCCCTACTTCCACCAGATAATTAAATATCAGAATGATGTGATCACTCACTTCCATGAGGGCTTCTAGTTTGACTTCCCTTATGTCTGACTCATTTATGGTGAATATCAGGTCGAGTCTAGCTGGTTCGATGTTGCCCTCATTGGGTCACTTGTGGGTCACTTGACATGTTGGCTCAGAAAGTTCCTTGTTGCTGCATCCAGTGGTTTAGCTCTCCATGTATCTGCACCTTCATGTGGTTCTCTATTCACCCTGTCTATCTTTCCATGGGTGAAGTCCCCCATGATTCAAAGCCTGAATCCATTCCTGCAGGAAACTGAAGCCTCTTTCTCTCTATTCTATTAATGGTTGCCATATTGTTCCTATCAAACTCCTGTCTGGGTCTTATATCATTTAAATGGGAGGGGGGGGGGGTTATAAATAACTGCTAATATTATTTTTTGTCCTCCCTTTGTCACAGTTCCAGTTATGTAGTCTCTGAATCATTCACAACCTAGGATATCCATCTCTTCGAAACTCCAATCATTCCTAATCTACAGGGCCACTCTACCTATACTCTCTTCCCTTCCTTCCTTACTGTACAGTAATCCGGCAGAAACACTGCATTTGTTATGATGCCCGACAATATTGTTTCTACGAGTGATAGTGTACTTACCTAGTTGTGTTTGCGTTGGTTGAGCTCTGGCTCGTTGGTCCCGCCTCTCAACCTTCAATCAACTGATGCACAGATTCCTGAGCCTACTAGGCTATATCATATCTTCTCTTGAAACTGTGTATGGAATCAGCCTCCACCATATCACTGCCTAATGCATTCCACTTGTTAACTACTCGGACACTGAAAAAATGCTTTCTAACGTCCTTATGGCTTATTTGGGAACTCAGTCTCCACCTGTGTCCCTTTGTTCGTGTACCACCCGTGTTTAAAAGTTTATCCTTATATACCCTGTCAATTCCTCTGAGAATTTTGTAGATAGTGATCATGTCTCCCCCTACTCTTCTGTCTTCCAGTGTCGTGAGGTGCATCTCACGCAGCCTTTCCTCGTAACTCATGCGTCTTAGTTCTGGGACTAGCCTAGTGGCATACCTCTGATTTTTTTTCAGCTTCTCGTCTTGTGCTTGACAAGGTACGGGCTCCATGATGGGACCGCATGCTCCATGACTGGTCTTATATATGCTGTGTACCAGGTTCTGAATGATTCCTTACACAGGTTCCTGAAGGCTGTTTTGATGTTAGTTAGCCTTGCGTAAGCCGCAGATGTAATTCTTTTGATGTAGGCTTCAGGAGACAGGTTTGGTGTGATATCAACACCTAGATCTTTCACTCAGTCCGTTTCATGAAGTACTTCATTTCCCATTCGGTATCCTGTGTCTTGCCTCCTGTTTCGGCCGCCACGTTTCATGACCTTGCATTTACTCGGGTTGAACTTTAGTAGCCATTTGTTGGACCATTCATTCAGTCTGCCATCTTGTAGCCTCCTACTATCTTCCTCTGTTTTAATCCTCCTCATAATTTCTGCATCATCATCAAACAATGAGAGGAAGGATTCTGTACTCTCTGGAAGATCATTTACATATATCAGAAACAGTATAGGTCCAAAGACTGAACCTTGAGGGACGTGTCGGCAATCTGAGTCTTCACCCCTCACAGTGACTCGCTGTCTTCTGTTGCGCAGTTACTCCCTTATCCAATGGAGTACTTTCCCTTTCACTCCTGCCTGCATCTCCAGCTTTTTCACTTGCCTTTTGTTTGGTACTGTGTCAAAGGCTTTCTGGCAATCCAAAAAATGCAGTCTGCCCACCCCTCTCTTCCTTGCCTGATTTTCGTTGCCTGGTCGTAGAATTCAATTACTCCTGTGAGGAAGGGCTTGCCATCCCTGAACCCATGTTGATGCTGTGTTAGAAAGTTCTTTCGCTCCAAATGATCCACAACCTTTTTTCGCACACACTTCTCCATCACCTTACATGGTATGCAAGTTAGGGTCACTGGCCTATAATTCAGTTGACCTTCCTGGGATAGGTTTGGCATGATAACAACTCCCAGGCCTTCCTTTCTCCCAGATTCTTGAATGATTTCATCTCCCTAATGGTATCTTGTTTCCGGTCTCTTGCTTCCTAAAGCTGTCTTTATTACTTTGTATTTTCTCGGATTAAACTCCTATAGCCATTTGACGGACCATTCCTTCAATTTGTCTAGGTTATTTTTAAGCTTCATGCTGTCTTTCTGTCTACCGTCTTCCTTCCTACTTTTCATAAGTTTAGCATCATCAGCAAACAAAGACAGGGATTATTCTAAAACCTCTGAAAGATCATTTAGGTATATCAAAAACAGAATAGGTCCGAGAACAGAACCCTGTGGTACTCGGCTAGTGACATCATGCTATCCTCAGACCTCACCCCTCACAGTAACTCTTTGTTTCCTCTTGATAAGGTTCTCCCATATTCCCTGGAGCACCCTACCAGTTACTCCTGCCTGTTTCTCCAACTTATGCACCAGCATCTAATGGGGTACTATTTCAAAGGCATTCTCATAGTCCAAGAAAGCACAGCCTTCGCTCCTTTCTCTTTCTTGGTGAATCTTTGTCACCTGATAGTAAAATCCTATTAGACCTGTAAGACAAGATCTGCCATTCTGAACCCATGTTGGTGGGTAGTCACGAAGTCCCTTCTCTACAGATATGCTATTTTTTCGTCACGATCTTCTCCATCGCTTTGCATGATATACAAGTTAAGGACACTGTCCCGTAGTTTAGTCCCTCTTGTCTGTCACTTTTTTCGTATATTAGGACTATATTAGCAGTCTTCCATATTTCCAGTAGATCTCCAGTTTCCAGTGACTTATTGTACACTATGGACAGAGACAAGCAAAGTGCTTCTACAAACTCTTGTGGATCAATGAAGAGATTCTGTCAAGTCCAAAATCTTTTCTCATGTCCAGATCAAACAGCTACCTCCTAACTTCATCTCTGGCAATTTCGAATTCTTCCAAAGCTGCCTGGTTTGTTACCGCATCTCTTAATTCAGGGACCTCACCTCATTCTATTGTTAAAACCTCCTGGAATCTCTTGTTGATTTCTTCACACACCTCTATTGTTCGCTAATTGACTTCTTTCATTTTCATCATTAGTTCTTTCACTATTGATTGATTTCCTCCTGATGTGATTGTGGAGAAGTTTTGCGTCGGTCTTGACTTTATTTGCTATGTCCTCTTTATACTGTCTCTGTGCTTCTCTTCACACACTGAGGTAATCATTCTTTCCCCTCTGGTATCTTAACCTGCTCTCTGTCCTTCAATTATTTCTGCAGTTGCCCACGCACTTGTATCTGAGAGCCTTCCTTCCTTCCTCAAGTGCCTGATTAAATAGCGGATTCCTCTTTTGCTTATTATTCCTTACTTTTTGAGCGGCAGAAACATATTTACTCCCTCTTGACATTTTTGCGTGATGTAATCCATTATGTCTTGCACAGACTTTTCTCTCAGTTTTGTTTCTTATGGTATTTACGTTAGGAACTTTCTCATCTCCTCATAGCTTTCGTTTCGGTATGTTAGTCCTATTCTTTACGGTCTTTTTCTTTTGGAGTGGGGGGAGGGGAAGATTACCCCTATCTTCATCAAATTCTCAGATGATAGTACAATGTGAACACTTCCAATACTGGCATCCCATGGAACATCAAAATTAACTTCCCTTATGTCCGACTCATTCAGGATGAATATCAGCTCGAGTCTAGCTGGATCATACTCCTGTGTATTCACCTAGTTGATCTCACCTAGTTGTGCTTGCGAGGGTTGAGCTCTGGCTCTTTGGCCCGCCTCTCAACCGTCAATCAACAGGTGTACAGTTTCCTGAGCCTATTGGGCTCTATCATATCTACACTTGAAACTGTGTATGGAGTCAGCCTCCACCACATTACTTCCTAATGCATTCCATTTGTCAACCACTCTGACACTAAAAAAGTTCTTTCTAATATCTCTGTGGCTCATTTGGGCACTCAATTTCCACCTGTGTCCCCTAGTGAGTGTGCCCCTTGTGTTAAACAGCCTGTCTTTATCACCCTGTCGATTCCCCTGAGAATCTTGAATGTGGTGATCATGTCCCCCCTAACTCTTCTGTCTTCCAACGAAGTGAGGTTTAATTCCTGCAGTCGCTCCTCGTAGCTCATACCTCTCAGCTCGGGTAATAGTCTGGTGGCAAACCTTTGAACCTTTTCCAGTTTAGTCTTATGCTTGACTAGATAGGGACTCCATGCTGGAGCCGCATACTCCAGGATTGGTCTGACATATGTGGTATATAATGTTCTGAAAGATTCCTTACACAAGTTTCTAAAGGCCGTTCTTATGTTAGCCAACCTGGCATATGCTGCTGATGTTATCCTCTTGATATGAGCTTCAGGGGACAGGTCTGGCGTGATATCAACCCCCAGGTCTTTCTCTCTCTCTCTGACTCTTGAAGTATTTCATCTCCAAAATGATACCTTGTATCTGGTCTCCTGCTTCCTACCCCTATCTTCATTACATTACATTTGCTTGGGTTAAACTCTAACAGCCATTTGTTCGACCATTCCTGCAGCTTGTCCAGGTCTTCTTGAAGTCTCAAGCTGTCCTCCTCTGTCTTAATCCTTCTCATAATTTTGGCGTCGTCAGCAAACATTGAGAGGAATGAGTCTATACCCTCTGGGAGATCATTTACGTATATCAGAAACAGGATAGGTCCAAGTACAGAGCCCCTGTGGGACTCCACTGGTGACTTCACGCCAGTCTGAGGTCTCACCCCTCACTGTAACTCTCTGCTTTCTATTGCTTAGGTACTCCCTTATCCACTGGAGCGCCCTACCTGTTACTCCTGCCTGTTTCTCCAGCTTATGCATCAACCTTTTATGGGGTACTGTGTCAAAGCTTTCCGACAGTCCAAAAAAATGCAGTCCGCCCACCCTTCTCTTTCTGCTTAATTCTTGTCACCTGATCGTAGAATTCTATCAATCCTGTAAGGCAAGATTTACCCTCCCTGAACCCATGTTGATGGTTTGTCACGAAGTCTCTTCTCTCCAGATGTGTTACTAGGTTTTTTCTCACAATCTTCTCCATCACCTTGCATGGTATACAAGTTAAGGACACTGGCCTGTAGTTCAGTGCCTCTTGTCTGTCACCCTTTTGTATATTGGTACTACATTAGCAGTCTTCCATATTTCTGGTAGGTCCCCCGTTTCCAGTGACTTACTATACACTATGGAGAGTGGTAAGCAAAGTGCTCCTGCACACTCTTTCAATACCCATGGCGATTCCATCCGGCCCACAGCTTTTCTCACATCCAGCTCCAATAGGTGCTTTTTGACCTCATCTCTTGTAATTTCGAACCTATCCAAGGTCACCTGGTTTGCTGCCACCTCTCCCAGCGCCGTGATCTCCCTGTTCTATTGTAAAGACCTCCTGGAACCTTTTGTTGAGTTCTTCACACCCTCTTTGTCATTCTCTGTGTACCTGTCCTCGCCCACCCTAAGTTTAATCACCTGTTCCTTCACTGTTGTCTTCTCCTGATGTGAGGTGTNTGTGTGGGTGTGTGTGTGTGTGTGTGCGTACTCACCTAATTGTACTCACCTAATGTGCTTGCGGGGGTTGAGCTTTGGCTCTTTGGTCCCGCCTCTCAACTGTCAATCAACTGGTGTACAGTTTCCTGAGCCTACTGGGCTCTATCATATCTACATTTGAAACTGTGTATTTAGTCAGCCTCCACCACATCACTGCCTAGTGCATTCCATTTACTAACTACTCTGACACTGAAAAAGTTCTTTCTAATGTCTCTGTGGCTCATTTGGGTACTCAGCTTCCACCTGTGTCCCCTTGTTCGCGCCCCTCCAGTGTTGAATAGTTCATCCTTGTTTACCCGGTCAATTTCCCTGAGGATTTTGTAGGTTGTGATCATGTCCCCCCCTTACTCTTCTGTCTTCCAGTGTCGTAAGTTGCATTTCCCGCAGCCTTTCCTCATAACTCATGCCTCTTAGTTCTGGGACTAGTCTAGTAGCATACCTTTGGACTTTTTCCAGCTTCGTCTTGTGCTTGACAAGGTACGGGCTCCATGCTGGGGCCGCGTACTCCAGGATTGGTCTTACATATGTGGTGTACAAGATTCTGAATGATTCCTTACACAGGTTCCTGAACGCCGTTCTGATGTTAGCCAGCCTCGCATATGCCGCAGACGTTATTCTCTTTATGTGGGCTTCAGGAGACAGGTTTGGTGTGATATCAACTCCTAGATCTTTCTCTCTGTCTGTTTCATTAAGTACTTCATCCCCTATTCTGTATCCTGTGTCTGGCCTCCTGTATCCACTGCCTAGTTTACGGGTGGTATGCAAACAAGGAGACACAGGTGGAAACAGAGTACCCAAATGAGCCACAGGGACGTTAGAAAGAACTTTTTCAGTGTCAGAGTAGTTGTCAAAGTAGTCAGAGTAGTGTGTGTGTGTGTGTGTATTCACCTAGTTGTGTTTTCGGGGGTTGAGCTTTGCTCTTTCGGCCAGCCTCTCAACTGTCAATCAACTGTTTACTAACTACTTTTTTTTCCACGCCACACACACACACACACACACACCCCAGGAAGCAGCCCGTGACAGCTGTCTAACTCCCAGGTACCTGTTTACTGCCAGGTAACAGGGGCATTCAGGGTGAAAGAAACTTTGCCCATTTGTTTCTGCCTCGTGCGGGAATCGAACCCACGCCACAGAATTACGAGTCCTGCGCGCTATCCACCAGGCTACGAGGCCCCGTGTGTGTGTGTCTGTGTGTATACTCACCTAGTTGTATTAACCTAGTTGTGCTTGCGGGGGGTTGAGCTCTGGCTCTTTGGTCCCGCTTCTTAACTGTCAATCAACTGGTGTACAGATTCCTGAGCTTACTGGGCTCTATCATTTCTACATTTGAAACTGTGTATGGAGTCAGCCTCCACCACATCACTGCCTAATGCATTCCATCTGTTAACTACTCTGACACTGAAAAAGTTCTTTCTAACGTCCCTGTGGCTCATTTGGGTACTCTGTTTCCGCCTGTGTCTCCTTGTTCGCATACCACCCGTGTTAAACAATTTATCTTTATCTACCCCGCCAATTTCTCTGAGAATTTTGTAGGTAGTGATCATGTCTCCCCTTACCCTTCTATATTCCAGTGTTGCGAGGTGCATTTCCCGCAGCCTTTCCTTGTAACTCATGCCTCTTAGTTCTGGGACTAGCCTAATGACATACCTCTGAGCTTTTTCAAGTTTCACCTTGTGCTTGACAAGGTACGGGCTCCATGCTGGGGCTGCATACTCCAGGATTGGTCTTACATATGTGGTGTATAAGGTCAACCCGTCCTCGCAAATTCGTATAATCAATATTGACTTATTAGTTACGTGCATAGGTGACATACTAAACATAATAGTTTCCCTTGAAAAGCTTCATAGAAAACACCGACCTTACCTAACCTACTTAGTGTGTTAAAATAAGCCTCTTATAGCTTCGTAATTTCAATTGTTACTTAACCTATTATAGGTATAGGTTAGGTAATAATTGTAATTACGAAGCAATAAGATGCTTATCTTAACATACTAAGTAGGTTAGGTAAGGTCGGTGTTTTCTATGAAGCTTTTGAAGGGAAACTATTATGTTAAGTATGTCACCTATGCACATATTTAATAAGTCAATATTGACTATACGAATTTGCGAGGACGGGTTGATAAGGTTCTGAATGATTCCTTACACAGGTTCCTGAAGGTAGTTCTGATGTTAGCCAGCCTCGCATTCGCTGCAGATGTTAATCTTTTGATGTGGGCTTCAGGAGACAGGTTTGGTGTGATATCAACTCCCAGATATTTCTCTCTGTCAGTTTCATGAAGGACTTCCTTCCCCATTAAGTATCCTGTGTCTGGCCTTCTGTTTCCACTGCCTAGTTTCATTACCTTACATTAACTTTGGTTGAACCTTAATAGCCATTTGATGAACCATTCATTCAGTCTGTCTAGGTCATCTTGTAGCCTCATACTATCTTCCTCCGTCTTAATCCTCATCATAATTTTTGCATCATCAGCAAACCATGAGAGGAATGATTCTATACGATCTTGAAGATCATTTACATATATAAGAAACAGTATGGGTCCAAGAACTGAACCCTGTGGGATTCCACTGGTGACGTCTTGCTAAACTGAGACCTCGCCCCTCACAGTGACTCGATATCTTCTGTTACCTAGGTGCTCCCTTATCCAATGGAGTACCTTACCTTTCACTCCTGCCAGCATCTCTAGCTTTCGCACTAGTCTCTGGTGTGGAACTGTGTCAAAGGCTTTCTGGCAATTTACAAATAGGCAGTCTGCCCACCCCTCTCTTTCTTGTCTGATGCGTTTCGCTTGATCATAGACTTCAGTTAATCCTGTGAGGCATGACTTGTTTGATGTTTGTTGCCTGATCATAGAATTCAATTAATCCTATGAGGCATGACTTGTCTGATGCTTGTTGCCTGATCGTAGAATTCAATTAATCCTGTGAGGCATGATATGCCACCCTTGCAACCATGTTGGTGTCGTGTCACAAAATTCCTTCGCTCCAGATGTTCCACTAGCCTTCTTCACACAATTTTCTCCATTAACTTGCATGGTATGCAAGTAAATTAGGGACAATCGCCTGTAGTTCAGTGCTTCCTGTCAATCCGCCTTCTTGTATATCGGGGCAACGTTCTCCGTCTTCCAAATTTTTGGTAGTTCACCTGTTACCAGTGATTTGTTATACACCATGGAGAGTGACAGGCACAGTGCTTCTGCTCCTTCCTATAGTATCCATGGCGATATTCCGTCCGGGCCTATAGCCTTTGTCACATCCAACTCTAGCAAAAGCTTCCTTACATCCCCACTGGTAATCTCAAATTCCTCTAATGGTGCTTGGTTAACTATTCCTTCCCTTATCTCTGGAACTTCTTGCTCTAATGTGAAGACTTCCTGGAATTTCCTATTGAGTTCCTCGCACTCTTCTTTGTCGTTTGTAGTGAATCTGTCTGCCCGTATCCTCAGTTTCATTACCTGTTCCTTCACTGTTGTCTTTCTCTAGATGTGGCTGTGTAGCAATTTGGGTTGAGTCTTAGCCTTGCTTGCTATGTCGTTTTCATATTGCCCTTCTGCCTCTCTTCTTACCTTGACGTATTCATTTCTGGCTCTCTGGTATCCTTCTCTGCTCTCATTTGTCCTGTTGTTTCTATAGTTTCTCCATGCTCATTTACTTTCTTTTTTAGCTAGCTTACATCTCTTATTAAACCATGGGTTTCTCATCTGCATTTAATTTTTTACCTTTAGGCCTGGGCCAACTTTTCTTCTGCCTCCTTACATTTCAATGTGATGTATTCCATTATGTCTTGGGCCGTCTTTCCCCTTAGCTCTGTTTCCATGTTATATCCGTTAGGAATTTTCTCATCTCCTAATAGTTTCCCTTACGGAATGCTAGCCTTTTGCTTTCAGTTCCCTTTCTCGAGTACTTTAACCCTTCTTCGACCAGATACTCAAATGTCAATACACTGTGATCGCTCATTCTTACTGGGGCATCGAAGTCAATTTCCCTTATGTCGGAGTCATTCTGAGTGAATACTAGGTCGAGTCTCGCTGGTTCATCAATTCCTCCCACCCTTGTGGTTACTCTGACATGCTGGCTTAAGAAGTTTCTTGTTGCCACCTCCAGTAGTTTAGCTCTCCATGTTTCCTCTCCTCCATGCAGATCCTTGTTCTCCCAGTCCATCCTTCCATGAAAGAAGTCTCCCATGATGAGCAGATGGGATCGAATTCTACAGGCAGCAGAGGCTGCTCTCTCAATTATATTGTTAACTGCCATGTTGTTTCTATGATACTCTTGCCTAGGTCTTTAGTCATTTTGTGGATGGTTATATACCTCTGCTACTACTGCTTCATCCTCCAATTGTCATTGTGCCTGTTATGTAGTCTCTAAACCCTTAACAGCCAGGGATAACCATCTCCTTGAAACTCCATTCTTTTCTCATTAGTAGGGCCACTCCACATCGTTCCCTACCCTCCCTCTCTTTTCTTATTACAGTGTATTCCTGGGGAACACCACATTTGTTATGATTCCTGAGAGTTTTGTTTCCGTGAGTCCAATTACATCTGGATTTACTTCCTGTGCTCTTTCCATAAGTTCACTTGCCTTGCTTGTAATTCCATTGAGTACATCACCTTGAAGCTGACTTTTTTCTGCCCATCCTCAGTCTCTGTTGATTCCACTGGAGTCAGTAAACATGGAGGGTCTGGGATGGAGAGGAGGAAGGCTGGGCCCTGGGTTGTGAGGGGGGGGTGAGGGGGACCTAGGTTGTGAGGGGCCTTGGAGGATCTAGTTTGGAGAGGGTAGTAGCGAAGGGAAGGCTTGGAGGGATGGGGGGGGTGATAGGGAGGGCTTGGGGGTGGGGGAAAAGAGGGGGCTTGTGTGGGTAGGGGAGGAGGGCAGGCTTGGGGGGTTGGGGAGAAAGGAGGGCATGGGGGGAGGGGGAGAAAGGAGGGCTTTAGGGGGACGGGGAGAGAGGAGAGCTTCTGGGGGCAGGAGAGGAGGAAGGGCTTGGGGGCGTGAAGGAGAAAGGAGGGCTTATTGGGGTTGGGGAAATGGGAATGCTTAGGGGGTGGGGGAGAGGTGAGGGGATAGTCGGGTGGGGGAGAAGGGATGAAGGAAGGAAGGAAGGGCTTAGGGTGGAGGGGGAGTTTAGGGGCTGGAGCAGGTAGGGCTTCTATTGGGTGGGCGGTGGGTGTGATCTTCCTCCCACTGGGGCTGTTGAATTGCCTGTGCAGGGTTCCCCACTCCCTTCTGGGGTCAATGGGTTCCCGGCTGTGGTTCCTGATTCCTGTCTCTCACTTTGCACTCCTTCCTCTCTGCTGCAACCCTCGATCTCTCCTCCCTGCTCATATCCCTCTGCAGGAAAACCTTCTTGAACTTCTGTACATTGAATAGGCTGCTCTTCTTTGCTAGAATTTCTTCTCTTGTGTCCTCGCTTTTGAAAAATATTTTTATCAATCGATCTTTGTCCTTGTTGTACCGGCCAAGCCTGAAAACCTTTTCTATATTCTGTGCAGCCCTCTCCATCTGTACCCCTTTAAGGATCTCTTTGACTGTGGCTTTGCTCATATCTCTCCTCACCCATGGACTGGCCCCTATTTGCTCCCTACTATCTACTACAACTATTGCTCTTTTCCTCTCTATCAGTCGGCTAGTGCAGCTTGCTGCTTCCTGAGAATTAGCAACTTTCATGGCAATTTCCTGTACTGCAGAGCAACTTCTGGGGTCCTTCTAAGTAAGTCTGAAAATGAGGGCTGTATTGAAGAAATCCCTTCTACAGATACAATAGCATCTTCCTGGAGGCTGGTTCGTGGCTGATATTGGGGATTCTCCTTCAAACATCTAATCTCCCCCCTTGCCTCATTCAGTTCATCCGGCAGGTTGGTTACCTTTTCCCCCGTTACCTTTAGTTCCTCTTTGATTTCTACCAACATTTAAAAGAGTATCTACTGAAGCGGGACCTCTTCTCCTTCTCCTCTCTCTGTGTTTCGTGTTCTCCCCTGAAATGTTTGTTCCTATTCCAATTCTCCAATTCAATGTGTGTGTGTGTGTGTGTGTGTGTGTGTGTGTGTGTGTGTGTGTGTGGTGTGTGTGTGTGTGTGTGTGTGTGTGTATGTGTGTGTGTGTGTGTGTGTGTGTGTGTGTATGTGTGTGTGTGTGTGTGTGTGTGTGTGTGTGTGTGTGTGTGTGTGTGTGTGTGTACTCACCTAATTGTACTCACCTAATTGAGCTTGCGTGGGTTGAGCGCTTTGGTCCCGCCTCTCAACTGTTAATCAACAGGTATTCAGGTTCCTGGGCCTATTGGGCTCTATCATATCTACACTTGAAACGTCATTGACAGCCAGATAACCATCTCCTTGAAACTCCATTCTTTTCCCATTAGTAGGGCCACTCCACCTCCTTCCCTACCCTCCCTCTCTTTTCTTATTACAGTGTATTCCTGGGGAACACCGCATTTGTTATGAAACTCCATTCTTTTCTGTATGGAGTCAGCCTCCACCACATCACTTCCTAATGCATTCCATTTGTCAACCACTCTGACACTAAAACGTTCTTTCTAATATCTCTGTGGCTCATTTGGGCACTTCGTTTCCCCTGTGTCCCCTAATGCGTGTGCCCCTGGTGTTAAATAGCCTTTCTTTGTCTACCCTATCAATTCTCTTGAGAATCTTGAATGTGGTGATCATGTCCCCCCTAACTCTTCTGTCTTCCAGCGAAGTGCGGTTTAATTCCCGTAGCCTCTCCTCGTAGCTTATACCGCTCTGCTCGGGTACTAGTCTGGTGGCAAACCTTTGAACCTTTTCCAGTTTAGTCTTAACCTTAACTAGATATGGACTCCATGCTGAGGCTGCATACTACAGGATTGGCCTGACATATGTGGTATACAAAGTTTCTGAATGATTCCTTACACAAGTTTCTGAATGCCGTTCTTATGTGGTCAGCCTGGCATATGCCGCTGATA
>WNGS01004946.1:342220-354641 GCA_020271785.1 Procambarus virginalis
ATACCCCTCCCCCTCTGTCCACCACGGGCATGTAAACAGTGAGAAGTGTACCTGCTTCTTGGTGTATATACTCCCGATTTGACACAGTCGTAGACTGTTCTGGACTAGAATGTTCTGTTAGCAAGATGTTGTTCCGCCTTAATAAACTTCTGTATTATGATAGGCATTAAGCCCAAGACAGACTTCTTGCGGGATGAACCTCTTGGTGTGTCCAGCTTCTCGGTTGTACATACATTATGTCCTGGACAATGTTCATTGCCAGCCCATCCTCCTATTTTGATAGTAATTATAGGAAGGATAACATACATATACTGACCGACATCGGAATTATAAAATAGAAATCGGTACTACGGAATACAAACCGGAAAAACGATTTTCTACTTATGTTGCAAAGACAAATTAAACTAACCAACCTTACCTTCACGGCCTAATACACGCTATCTGAGACTTAATATAGTTCATATGTGTACTGTACTAGGAATAGGAAATTTTAAGTTTGTTTTTGCTTAATTTTTATCGGACTATATAAAGTGAATAGTACTATCGAATTGGTCAGTACGTCAATAATGTACTATGGTGCACACAGTTACAGAAAAGTACTATCTAATCAAGAGGATGGGTTGTCATTGTTCATAACTAAAGTATTTTTGCAGGTTGGTCAGTAAGCAATTGTGGGAGGTCTTAATAATGCTACAGAGGCTGGAAGGTTTAAACTTTAACACCAAACAAATTCCCTTATGATATTTGAATATATACAATGTATATGCAGTGAATATACACAAAAAATATATTTAATGCAGAAGAATGTTTAGGACTAAAGTATACTTGCAAATTTTGAGTCTGTGATCAATGTTTCTGGCCACTTTCTACGTTACTACTTCTGTAATTTATATTATATAACAATTAAACATATTTTTTTACTGTTATAAATTACTGTTATTAGTTTTATTAGTGGAACTATTTCCCCTTGACTGCAGGTTGGGACGTGCTGCTGGGCTCAGCTCCTCGTCAGTCCTCCCTCACGCAACTGCCATGAGTTTTGTGAGTGTCTGCGTCTCTCATTTACATTTGCTGAGCACAACACCTTTCCCTGTCTCCCAGTCCTCCCACCATTCCCCTGTCAACCATCCCCTTGTTCTCCCAATCATCCTCACTCCCAGTCCTTTTGTCCACCTCATCATCCCCCACTCCCCTGTCCCCTTGTCCTCCCCATCATTACCTATTCTCCTGTCCCCCTCGTCCCCCCATCCACAACTCTCCGTCCCTTCGTCCTCCCCACCATTCCCCTCTCCCTTGTCCTCTCGTCATCCCCAACATACCCCACTTCCGTCCCCTCGTCTTCTCATTCCCACTCCCTCGTCCGACGCATTCCTAAATGATCTGATGTTTCCATCAGAAAAATGGAAACATCAATTGATCTGATGTTCCCATCAATGAAATATAAAAATAAACAGTTAAAAAACGAAATGGAAAGCAATAAAAAAAAATATACTATATTTTTCTCACAAAATCAAGATCTCATAAAATGAACGGTATGGTAAACATCACAGCTCAATTCCAACACAATGTCACACAACATAATAAAATCAAAATGAAAATAAATCAAAATCCTGTAAAATTCAGTTTGTCAATGCAATCTGAAACATTGAAATGGAATTGTTACATAAGTAGTATAGCATGTGTTGCTCCTACGTGCAACAGATGGTGCTGTTTCTTAAAAATAATGTTTTTACCTGTCACAGGTGTGGCATCAGTACTTATACTTACGAAATGAATGGTATGGTAAACAACACAGCTCAATTCCAATGCAATGCCACGTAAAATATAAATCAAAATTAAAATATATCAAAATCTATGAAAATTCAATTATCAATACAATCGTAAACATGAAGGGGAATCGTAACATATTTAGAATAACGTGTGTTGTTATTACATGCAACAATTTCCAAAAAACAAGTTTTTCCTGTCACAGGTGTGGCATCTATATAGTAGGTATATAAAAACATACACGTATTCAAATTTCCAAACAATAGATGAAGAACTTTTGGAGATTACAGCATGTGTTGCTCTTATGTCCAACAAATGGCCCTGTTAATAAAAAAAAACATGTTTTTTCCTGTCACAGGTGAGGCCTGTATATACTAGGTATATTTTCATGGGCCTGGTCGAATGCAACGTTGTGTCAAAATTTCAAAGCAATCGATAAAGAGGTTTCGAAAATTTTTCTCACATAAAAAACAGTTTTTCAGAAAAAGCATGTTTTGCCCCGTCACAGACGTGACATGTATTTAGTATGTACATAAAAACTCGCTCGGATGCAAATGAAACATTGTCTGAAAATTTGAGAGCAATCGGTGAAGAACTTTCGGAGATTAGCGATTTTGAACAAACAAACATTTCCATTTTAATTTATATACTAGCTGTACCCGCCACGCGTTGCTGTGGCTCAGTCTGGTTAAATGGAAAAGAAAGAAAAGCGAAAATGAGAAATTTTTAGATAATTAACCGCTTCATCTGCTTGCACCACAGTGTCGACGAACTTGTACGTGACTGCCTTGCTTTGTATGTTAGGCTAAATAATATTGTTGAGTTCTTAGACGTCTTTGTTCTTGGCCGCAAGAACAGCTCGTTCACTTAGCCAATCTTGATTCTTATAATTGGTCTGAACATTGGGAAATACTTTTTCAACCAATTCTTCTTTTGACGTCACTAAATTGTAGAAGTTATGAGATAATGAAATTCGTCCTGAGGTCAGATCAACCAGCATGTTTCCGTTCCCAATTTCCAGAAATTGATGTGAGAAAATCTCAGCTGATGAGTTGTTTTGCAGTTGGACACGCATATTTGTAGTTAATTTTAACATCTTTACATGGCGCCACAAAGTAAAGTATTTCAGGCAAGCATTTATTTCGTCCACTGGTGTCGATTGAGGAATTACAGGTAATGTTTGCATGAAATCTCCTGCAAGCAATATTAATGCATTCCCAAATGGTCTGATGTTTGCACGCAAATCTTGCAATGATCGATCATGAGCCTCGAGCAATTTTTATAGGGCCATAGTGCATTCATCCCAAACAATAAGTTTACAATTCTACAATAATTTTCCCATGCCGGATGCTTTGGAAATGTTTCACGTGGGAGTTTCAATGATTTGCATGTTCAATGGCAATTTCAAAGCCGAAGTAGCAGTTCTCCCACCTGGTAGCAATGCCGCAGCTATTCCAGACAATGCAAGAGATAAGGTTATGCCATTTTGGGATCGAAATGCTGCCAAAAATCAATCTAATTAGAAAGGTTTTACAGTTCCACTTGGCGCATCTAAGAAGATTTTTCCAAACCCGTTATTGACAGTTTGAATTTTTTTATCGTAAATGCCTTTTCGCTCAAGTGTAAGCTTAAGAATATTTTATTGCACATACGATAACAGATTACCCGTGTTGTAATTTTGTTCATGTAACGTGGTTGAGGTGGGGTCCCTCGATTGTTTCAGACGTGGCTTGACATGTATATGAATGAGATTGGGAGGTTATAAATAGGAGCTGCCTCATATGGGGCCAAATGGCCTTCTGCAGTTACCTTGTTCTTATGTTTATGTTCTTATGACGTAATTCTACACTGAACGAAGCAGAAGCAGATCGATTCGGTGATGGTATTCCCAATTGAATGAGAACTTTGTTCGCGATTTCTAAGCACAAATATTCGATTATTATTAACGCTTCGTAGTAGATTTCTGCTGTGAAATTCATGTTCATATTTGATTTTCCTTGTGTACTTGACGGACAATATCTTCACCCATGTGCGATTTGTGTTTCTCCCATACTCTATTGGAGATGAAGGAGAACCCGGTGGTTAATATGATTGCAAACAATGCACGAATTTGATTTGGATGTAACGTGTTGGACGTGTCATTAATGCATATATCCCAGTGTCGGTCGTTCTCCAATAATTTCAGAGCGTGACATGAACTACGGAAAGTGGCATGTGTTACTCCGCTGACAAATCTCAATTGCTGGAACGACGTTGGACTGGGCACATTTACCAAGAACTTGCGAAGATAGAAGCATTCATCTTGATTGGAATGCACGATGTACAGTCTGCCTATCGTAGTTTGTTTGAATATGCCAGGTTGTCCGTCGACTCGCTCTCTTCGTTTACGTCGTTCAAATGATTTTCTACTGGCATTCCATGTGTAATACGTATGCACTTCCAAATACAGCAATATTTTCGCAAACGCGTCATTTTGACATAACGTGAAGAAAGCAGTTAACGTTGTAGCCGGTGGATTTATAGCTGTTTGTTGCACATTTGCAGCTGTGAAATAAACGTGTTGTCCATTTTCTTGTTTTCAAAACAAAAACAAAAAATATTAATGAAATATTTCAATTCAAACGCCAATCAATCGACACATCTCAAATTCACCACCAATTGCACTGAAAAATAAGAAAATCAATTAAAAAAACAGAATGAAAAACAGTGAAAAAAAGAACCAATTAAGCCATACCCATGAAATGAACGATATGGTAAACAACACAGCTCAATTCCAACGCCATGTCACACAAAACAATTAAAGCAAAATGAAAGCAAATAAAAATCTATGAAAATTCAATATATCTATGCAATCGGAAACATTGAAATTGAATCGTAACATATCTTGTATATCGTGTGGTGCTCTTATGTGCAACAGATGGCGCTGTTTTTAAAAAATGCCTGTTTTTACCTCTCACAGGTGTGGAATCTAAGTAGTAGGTATATCAAAACACACACGTATTCGAAAGGAACGTTGTGTCAAAATTTCAAAGCAATCGGTGAAGAACTTTCGGAGATTACAGCGTATGGGTCGAGGCCGTCAGGTCGGGTCGTTCCATGCGGGTCGCTCCACGCTGTATATAAACTGGTGTTGCCACTAGCTCCGATTTGGTTTCTTCGCTCTATCGCTTGAGATTTCACCCATGATACGTTGCACCCTGCTTGCTTCACACTGCGAGAGGCCAAATACTATGACCTAGCCTCTATGCTTCTTCAATGTCCCGACTATTTGACGTTTCTTCGCAGACCCCACTAACAAATGTGTCTTTCACCGGGAACAAGGCACTTCTGGGAACAAAATTCAAACTGCTCTTAACATACTTGGTACAACCTGTCACAAGTTAGGCTTAGTTATAAATGCAGATAAAACCAAATATGAGTATAGGAAACGAAGAAATATAAGACTTACTCTAAATGGTGTGGAACTGAGCCGTGTTCAGAAGTACAAGTATCTGGGCATGTATGTTGGATACACATGTGAGAGTAAAAATGCTGAAATAAATCATATCAGCACCTTATGTAAAGCCCGTCTGCATCCTCTAAAAGCACTGGCTTTTTCTGGTAAAGGTGTTGGGGTACCTATCTTGCGGATGTTATACATAAGCACTGTTCGGTCCCTGATAGACTACGCAGCACCCGTTTTGTCTTACACAGGCCAAGGCAGACTCAAAAAATAGAGCTGATACAGAACGAGGCTATGAGGATTATTCTTGGATGTCAAAGAAATGCAATGATTGAAATAATGAGAATGGAATTAAATTTACAGAGTGTGTGTGATAGAGTCCGTGACATTAACGCTAGAGTATCTATTCGTTTCATGCGGAGAAAAGGAGGGGATAAGCTGTTTGAGAGCGTTCAGACCTGTCTGAGTGACGTACACACTTCCAGGAAACTGAGGGAGACACGCTACACGAGGGGATTAGCTCATGACCTCAGGGAATACGATGTACTTGACTGCTGTAAACCCTCTCGACAGTGTAATATGTCTGCTCCATGGAAAGTACAGAAAATAGACGTCGAAATTGCACCCCTCAAGGTGAAAAAGATTCATCATGAACCGGGACAATTACGGTGTTTGTATGGAAGCATGATATCTCGGTTACCAAGAGACAACAGTTTACATGTATATTGTGACGGGTCGGTGGCGGAGGATGGCAGGGCAGGGTGTGGTGTCCTAATAAGGGATTATACGGAGTTTGGGACTGTGGACAGGATAATTGAACTCCGGCTTAGTAATTATATATCATCCACACAAGCTGAACTGCAGGCCATTCTGGCATGTTTGGAGGAAGTACGTCATGACAACAAAAATGTTTTTGTATTTGTCGATAGCCGAGGAGCACTTGAGTCCTTAAACAGTCGAAACCCAGTCTTCGTCTCCATAGTTGAGGATTGTAAGAGAAGAATAACTGAGATACAGCTGAAAGGACATAGTGTGAAATTCATGTGGATTCCATCTCATGTTGGAATAGTGCTCAACGAGGTGGCGGATGACTTGGCCAAACGTGCCACATCAAAACCACAAGTTGACATTGAATGTGAATTCACAATGAGACAAATTCGAAGCAAAATCAGAAATATTCAGGCACAGGCAGGAGCGGAGAGGAGAGATCTAATGTATGAGAGAAGTCAAACCATGCAACACTACATGTATGTGAGTCAAAACACCCATTTCACTTATGGTAAAAGGAGAAATGCTTGGAGTGACTCTGTGTACATGCGGCTCAGGCTTGGGTACAAATATTACTGGGAATATGGGATAGGTGTTCATGATAATGACACGAAGTGTAAACTATGTGGTATGTTAAGGTCTCACACCCTTGCCCATTATGTTCTTGATTGTCCGTTGATTAATGTATATAGAAACACTGAGATAAGGACTGTTCCTGAACAAATAGCCTGGATGTGTCACAACGGAAAGGTTGATGAAATTCTTGAGAGATATAAGAATTTTGCACCAAGACTGTAATATTTTGTTGAATTATCTGCATGTCTCTTGCAAATTGTCTATACAGTATACCTAGGTCATAAAAGTATTTGTGTACGTCTGATATCATACTTCTCGTGAAGGAGGAAATGTATATGTTTATCTCTCAGAATGTTTGGTAATATGATTACTGTTTGTGATGTGTGTATATGTATGTATTAACACGATGTACTGAACGGGGTGAGAATAGCTTGAGCTACCTCATCCCTTTGTGTGTATTTTACATCAATAAACTTATTTCAATTTCAATTTCAATTTCAATTTCTTTCACCGGCGGCTACCTACTACTCAAGAAGTAGTGTGTGTGTGCGTGTGTGTGTGTGTGTGTGTGTGTGTGCGCGTGTGTGTGTGTGTACTTACCTACTTGTACTTACCTAGTAGTGCTTGCAGGGATTGAGCTCTGGCTCTTTGATTCCTCCTCTCAACTGTCAATCAACTAATGTAGACGTTCCTGAGCCTACTGAACTCTATCATATCTACACTTGAAGCCTCCACCACATCAGTTCCTAATGCATTCCATTTGTCTACTACTCTGACACTGATAAAATTCTTTCTAGCGTCTCTATGGCTCATTTGGGCACTCAATTTTCACCTGTGTCCCCTAGTGTGTGTGCCCCTTGTGTTAAATAGTCTGTCTTTATCTACCCTATCAATTCTTCTGAGAATCTTGTATGTTGTGATCATGTTCCTTCTAACTCTTCTGTCTCCCAGTGACGTAAGGTTTAATTCCCGTAGTCTCTCCCCGTAGCTCATACCCTTCAGTTCGGGTACTAGTCTGGTGGCAAACCTTTGAACCCTTTCCAGTTTAGTCTTATGCTTGACTAGATATGGACTCCATGCTGGAGCCGCATACTCCAGGATTGGGCTGACATATGTGGTATATAACTTTCTGAAAGAATCCTTACACAAGTTTCTAAAGGAGGCTCTCACGTTAGATAACCTGGTATATGCCGCTGATGTTATCCTCTTGATATGAGATTCAGGGGACAGGTCTGGCATGATATCAACCCTCAGTTCTTTCTCTCTCTCTGACTCTTGCAGTATTTCATCTCCCAAATGATACCTTGTGTCTGGTCTCCTGCTCCCTACACCTATCTTCATTACATTACATTTGCTTGGGTTAAACTCAAACAACCGCTTGTTCGACTATTCCTTCAGTTTGTCTAGGTCTTCTTGAAGCCTCAAGCAGTCCTCCTCTGCCTTAATCCTTCCCATAATTTTGGCACCGTCAGGGACATCATTTACCTATTTCAGAACAGGATACGACCGAGTACAGATCCCTGTGGGACTCCACTGGTGGTGGTGGTGGTGTGTGCGTGTGTGTGTGTGTGTGTGTGTGTGTATGTGTGTGTGTGTGTGTGTGTGTGTGTGTGTGTGTGTGTGTGTGTGTGTGTGGTGTGTGTGTGTGTGTGTGTATGTGTGTGTGTGTGTGTGTGTGTGTGTGTGTGTACTCACCTATTTGTATTCACCTATTTGTGCTTGCAGGATCGAGCATTGACTCTTGGATCCCCCCCTTTCCAGCCATGGGTTGTTTACAACAATGACTCCTGTCCCATTTCCTATCATACCTAATTTTAAATGTATGAATAGAGTTTGCTTCCACAACCTGTTCCTTAAGTGCATTCCATTTTTCCACTACTCTCACGCTAAAAGAAAACTTCCTAACATCTCTGTGATTCATCTAAGTTTCCAGTTTCCATCCATGTCCCCTCGTTTTGTTATTATTATGTGTGAACATTTCATCTATTTCCACTTTGTCAATTCACTGAGTATTTATATGTCCCTATCATATCTCCTCTCTCCCTTCTTTTCTCTAGTGTCGTAAGGATCAGTTCCTTCAGACGCTCTTCATATCCCGTCCCTCGTAACTCTGGGACAAGCCTCGTCGCAAACCTATGAACCTTCTCCAGTTTCCTTATGTATTTCTTCAGGTGGGGGCTCCATGATGGTGCGGCATACTCTAAGACGGGTCTCACGTAGGCAGTGTAAAGTGCCCTAAAAGCCTCCTCATTTAGGTTTCTGAATGAAGTTCTAATTTTCGCCAGTATAGAGTACGCTGCTGTCGTTATCCTATTTATATGTGCCTCAGGGGTTAGATTAGGTGTCACATCCTCACCCAGGTCTTTTTCTCGAATCGTTACAGGTAGGCAGTTCCCTTCATTGTGTACTGTCCCTTTGGTCTCCTATCACCTGATCCCATTTCCATAACTTTACAGTTACTGGTGTGAACTCCAGTAGCGTGTGTGCGTGTGTGTGTGTGGTGTGTGTATGTGTGGTGTGTGTATGTGTGGTGTGTGTATGTGTGTGTGTGTGTGTGTGTGTGTGTGTGTTTTGTGTGTGTGTGTGTGTGTGTGTGTGTGTGTGTGTGTGTGTGTACTCACCTAGTTGTGCTTGCGGGGGTTGAGCTCTGGCTCTTTGGTCCCGCCTCTCAACCGTCAATCAACAGGTGTACAGTTTCCTGAGCCTAATGGGCTCTATCATATCTACACTTGAAACTGTGTATGGAGTCAGCCTCCACCACATCGCTTCCTAATGCATTCCATTTGTCAACCACTCTGACACTAAAAAAGTTCTTTCTAATATCTCTGTGGCTCATTTGGGCACTCAGTTTCCACCTGTGTCCCCTAGTGCGTGTGCCCCTTGTGTTAAACAGCCTGTCTTTATCAACCCTGTCGATTCCCTGAGAATCTTGAATGTGGTGATCATGTCCCCCCTAACTCTTCTGTCTTCCAACGAAGTGAGGTTTAATTCCTGCAGTCGCTCCTCGTAGCTCATACCTCTCAGCTCGGGTACTAGTCTGGTGGCAAACCTTTGAACCTTTTCCAGTTTAGTCTTATGCTTGACTAGATAGGGACTCCATGCTGGAGCCGCATACTCCAGGATTGGTCTGACATATGTGGTATATAATGTTCTGAAAGATTCCTTACACAAGTTTCTAAAGGCCGTTCTTATGTTAGCCAACCTGGCATATGCTGCTGATGTTATCCTCTTGATATGAGCTTCAGGGACAGGTCTGGCGTGATATCAACCCCCAGGTCTTTCTCTCTCTCTGACTCTTGAAGTATTTCATCTCCCAAATGATACCTTGTATCTGGTCTCCTGCTTCCTACCCCTATCTTCATTACATTACATTTGCTTGGGTTAAACTCTAACAGCCATTTGTTCGACCATTCCTGCAGCTTGTCCAGGTCTTCTTGAAGTCTCAAGCTGTCCTCCTCTGTCTTAATCCTTCTCATAATTTTGGCGTCGTCAGCAAACATTGAGAGGAATGAGTCTATACCCTCTGGGAGATCATTTACGTATATCAGAAACAGGATAGGTCCAAGTACAGAGCCCTGTGGGACTCCACTGGTGACTTCACGCCAGTCTGAGGTCTCACCCTCACTGTAACTCTCTGCTTCCTATTGCTTAGGTACTCCCTTATCCACTGGAGCGCCCTACCTGTTACTCCTGCCTGTTTCTCCAGCTTATGCATCAACCTTTTATGGGGTACTGTGTCAAAGGCTTTCCGACAGTCCAAAAAAATGCAGTCCGCCCACCCTTCTCTTTCTTGCTTAATTCTTGTCACCTGATCGTAGAATTCTATCAAGCCTGTAAGGCAAGATTTACCCTCCCTGAACCCATGTTGATGGGTTGTCACGAAGTCTCTTCTCTCCAGATGTGTTACTAGGTTTTTTCTCACAATCTTCTCCATCACCTTGCATGGTATACAAGTTAAGGACACTGGCCTGTAGTTCAGTGCCTCTTGTCTGTCACCCTTTTTGTATATTGGTACTACATTAGCAGTCTTCCATATTTCTGGTAGGTCCCCCGTTTCCAGTGACTTACTATACACTATGGAGAGTGGTAAGCAAAGTGCTCCTGCACACTCTTTCAATACCCATGGCGAGATTCCATCCGGCCCAACAGCTTTTCTCACATCCAGCTCCAATAGGTGCTTTTTGACCTCATCTCTTGTAATTTCGAACCTATCCAAGGTCACCTGGTTTGCTGCCACCTCTCCCAGCGCCGTGATATCTCCCTGTTCTATTGTAAAGACCTCCTGGAACCTTTTGTTGAGTTCTTCACACACCTCTTTGTCATTCTCTGTGTACCTGTCCTCGCCCACCCTAAGTTAATCACCTGTTCCTTCACTGTTGTCTTCCTCCTGATGACTGTGTAGTTGTTATGATCTCAGCCTGCAGGAGAAACGAGTCTCACCCTTTGAGAGTTATTCAGCAAGCCTGACCTAACTGGGAGGTCCAGAAATTATAGAGGCGATAACACAGATGTAAGATGGTGTGTTGAATTATATAAAAGTTTGAGATTATGGGCAATGAACTAGAAAACAGATAAATGACTTGTTGGAAGATGTGGACAAGTTACTGGAGGCGTGAGGCTCGCTTGTGGAGGGCGATGACCTCACTTGAGGCCAGACATCGCAGGGGAGAGGCCGCGCTTCGTCGAGCTCCCGCCAGGAGGGAACCCCTAGTGATATTATCTCCAAGAGAAGAGAAGGTGCAGACGTTCCAGCTGTTGAATCGAGCTGAAGACGTTGCGGTCTCAAGTCCTGGACGGCGAGAGAGAGTATTAAGCCGCCCAGTGACAGTTTTGTGGGCTGTGACAAGCGCCCTGGTCAGACGTTGTCAGAGGGAGAAGCGCCCTCGACCAGATAATCTGTGGTAAGCCCGATTTAAGCCAGTTCATAGTGTTTGCTTGTAGTTGGTCGTGTGCCCAGCGACAGTAGCGATGTTTATTTTCAAGTTAGAAATGTTTTGGTATGGCAGAAAGCCTAAAATAAGAGAGTGAAGTGGGAGGAGCGCAGAGCGACATCCATCTTCTCTGAGCGCTGGCGGGCAACTGAAGGAGCCCGGCTCCTGAGGGAGGAGGCCCCTCCCAGCGTGAGTGAGGCTCGCCCAGCGAGGTGGCGCATGGACTCGCCCATGGGGAGTCCACTCTCATTAAATGTAGAAGACAGATAGAGATTGGAGACAAAGATATATGTATTAATTTTGTTTATGTGTTAAAAAGGGAAACAATTTATTGGAGTGCAAATGGGTTGCAGGTTTGTCTTTGGGGAAGAAGTTGCTGAGGACTTCGAAGCCAGCACAGAAGAGTAGTTGATGAGACTCCAAGCAGTGGAGGAGAGGACCCCGATCTGTGAGGAGAAGCAGTGAGGAGGAGTGTCACGTGCTTCTGCAGAGGTGGTGAAGTGCCACAGTTATTCGAGGAAACTTATGGTGCAGCAGCCAGGAGAGCTGTGGATGTCCTAATAGGAGTAGGGAAGCACCATAGTTGTTCAAGGAATCTTCATGGTAGCAGCCTGGAGGAGCTGCAGAGGATCCTGGTGTTTAAGCCCTGAGGAACCTGAAGTTGTCAGGGTAGTGAAATAGTTCTAAATGATCACTTGTATGGAGGTGAGAGTGTTTTGTCATTAGCGTGAACGACGCAGTGAGAGGTGAGTGATCGTTTGCCATTTATGTGCCAAGAAGTGTTATTGAAGTTTAGAGCTACAGACGTAGGCAGGATACCTACAGATATATATGTATTCTAAGACTGATAGAATGGTCGATTGAGTTCGTTTGTGTGACACGATCATTTTATACTGATATATATATATATATGTATGTTATTGCATTCAAATGCTGA
>WNGS01004946.1:355641-374220 GCA_020271785.1 Procambarus virginalis
GCATTGTCCTATGTTGTCACTGTCTATGTTGACGTGTCTTATGTTGTCATTGTTATGTGTGTCATTGTCCAATGTGTCATTGTCCTATGTAATCATGGTTCTATGTTTTCATTCTCCTATGTTGTTATTGGACTATGTTGTCATTGTCATATGTGTCATTGCCTGTATTTGTACTGTATCCACTTCCAATAAGTTTCTTGTTAATGCTTCTACCTGCATCTCAAATTGTTCCTTTTGTTTCATTGTTTCAAAATTCTTATTTTACAAATTCCCTGATTCTTTTTGGAAAGAAACATATTAGGTTCTCTGAGTCTTCCATCTTAGGGTTATTTTTTTTTCTTAGGATATTATAGTTTAATCACCTTTGTTTGCCACTCTAGAGCTAGTCTTCATATTATTATTAATTGGTTTGCATTTTTCAGTGTTTTTCAAATTGGGTCTAACGAAGGACTCATATAGCCACAGGTGTTTTATGATAAAATTTCTTGCTATAAAGTCTGTCATTGATTTTTCCTTTGTTGGTAGTAGCTTTACTTTGTATTGTATCTTTAATATCGGCAATGATGACTACTCTATGATCCATCAACGGCCTTCAAAACGAGCTGTAGTAATAAAATAGATCCTAGATAGAGAAATTCCTGCTGGAAAATTCTGAAGAAACTCTGATGAAAAAGTTTGAAGTCTTTAGCATAAGTTAAAAAAAGAGGAAAGTGATAAGTGGTATGAAAAACAGGAAAACTAAGTGATAACGAACGATGCAAAATGTTATTATCTTATTTATCTTAAATAAATAAATAGAAACAGCTTGTAGCGTCACTTGCTATCGAGGGATGCTGGAGATAGCAGAACACGGCATCCGGCAGGTGACATTACAGTCAGCAAAGTACGCAGCACATCAGCGCGTCTCGATACAGTTAGCACAGTACACAAGACTGCAGCGCGTCGCGATAAGGAGTTTGTCGCTACGAGTTTATTTTAACTCTCTTGGTGACCTTTACAGCTTCCCTAAGATTGGTTTATCCCTATCGTGATCAAGACAGCCTCATTATGCTGAAGACAACCTATCATGCTCTAGACAACAGTATCATTGTTAAGACAACCTTATCATGCTCAAAAGATCCCAATCATGCTCAAGACAAACCTATCAAGCTCAAGACAACCCTATCATGCTCAAAACAAGCTTGTCATGCTAAAAACAACCCTATTATGCTCAAGACAACCATGTCATGCTAAAGACAACCATATCATGCTCAAAACAAATCTCATGCTCAAAACAACCCTATCAAGCTCAAGACAACCCTTTCATGCTCAAAACAAACTTGTCATGCTAAAGACAACCCTGTCATGCTCAAGACAACCCTATCATGCTCAAGACAACCCTATCATGCTCAAGACAACCCTATCATGTTCAAAATATCTCAATAATGCTCAAGACAACCTTATCACGCCCATGAAAACTCTATCATGCTCAAAACAATCCAATCATACTCACGATTACCCTATCATGCTCTCTACAACCATAGCATACTCATTGCAACTTTATCATGCTCACGCCACCCCTTAATGCTCAAAATAACCCTATCAAACTCAAGACATTCCTTTATTTCCGTAGACAACCCAATCATTGTTAAAGATATCACTATGATGCTGAAGAGTAGTATGGTTAGCCAACCCCTAACATGCTCAAAACAACCCTATCATGCTCAAAACAGCCATATCATACTTAGGGCTACCCTATCAGGCACAAAACAGCCCTATTTTGCTCAAAACAACCCAATCATGCTCAAGAAATCCCAATCATTCTCAAAACAATCATATTATACTCATGACAGTTCTATCATGCTCAACACAACCCTATCATGCTCAAAATAGCCCTATTATGCTTTAAACAAACCTATCAAAGCTCAAGAGGACCCATTCATGCTCAAAACAACCATATCATCCTCATTAAAACGCTATCATGCTCAAGACATCCCTATAATGCTCAGGTTAACCCTATCATCCTCAAAACAACCCTATCAGGCTCAAAAACACCCTATCTTATTCATGACAACTCTACCATACTCAAGACAAACCAATCATACTCAAGAGGACCCCTATCATGCTTAAAACAACCATATCATACTCATTTATTTATTTATTTATTTATTTATATATATACAAGAAGGTACATTGGGATTGTGAGGATACATAGCATAGTAATAACATTCTTGTAAAGCCACTAGTACGCGCAGCGTTTCGGTCAGAAACTCATGACAACAATATTATACTGATGACAACGATATTATGCTTAAGACAATCCAATCATGCTCAAGACAACCCAACGATCCACAGAACAACCCTGTCATGCTAAAGATGACCCTGTCATGCTCACGTCAACCCTATCATGCTCAAAACTTCTCGATAATGCTCAAGACAACCCTGTCAGGCCCAGGACAACCATAAAAATGCTCAAGACAACACTATCAATGCTTAAGAGGACCTTATCATGCTCAAAACAACAATATCATACTCATTACAACGCTATTATGCTCAATAGAACCCTATAATGCTCAAGTCAACCCTATCTTGCTCAAAACAACCCCTATCAGGCTCAAAACTACCCTATCATACTCATGACAACCATACCATGCTCAAAGCAACCCTATCATGCTCAAGAGGACCCATATAATGCTTAAAACAACCATATCATACTCAAGACAACCATATCATACTCATGACAACCCTATTATGCTCAAGACAACCCAATAATGCCCAAGACTACCCTATTATGCTCATGAGAATCCTATCATGCTCATGAGAATCCTATCATGCTCAAGACAGCCATATCATGCTTAGTACAAGCCTCTCAGGCTAAAAACAACACTATCTTGCTCAAAATATCCCTATTATGCTCTAGACAACCATATCATGCTCAAAACAATCCTATCATCCTCAAGACATCCCTATCCTGCTCATGACAACGCTCTCATGCTCAAAACAACCCTATTTTACTCATGACAGCCCTATCATGCTCAAGACAATCCTATCATGCTCATGACAACCCTATCATGCTCAAACAACCCTATCTTGCTCAAGACAATCTTATCATGACCAAGACAACTCAGTCATTCTCAAGACAACCCTATCATGCTCATGAAATCCCTATTATACTCACGTCAACCCTATCATGGTCAAGTCAAACTTATCATGCTCAAAAGAACCCTATCATGCTAATCACAACCCTACCATGCTCAGGAAAACCCAATCATGCTTTCAACAACCCAGTAATGCTCAAAACAACCCTGCCATGCTAAAGGCAACGCTATCATGCTCAATACAACCCTATCATGCTCAAGAGAACCCCTATCATGCTCAAAAAGGATTCTAATATGCTTAAAATAACGATATCATACTCATGACAACGCTATTATGCTTAAGACAACCACATATTGCTCAAGACAACCCTAGTATGATCAAGACAACTCTATCATGCTCAAGAGGACCCTATCATGTTCAATAGAACTCTATCATGCTCAAAACAACCATATCATACTCATGTCAACGCTATCATGCTCAAGACAACCCTATAATGCTCAAGACAACCCTATCATGCTGAAAACTACCCAATCAGGCTCAAAACAACCTTATCATACTCATGAAAACCCTACTATGCTTAAGACAACTCTATCATGCTCAAGAGGATCCTAATATGCTTAAAACAATTATATAATACTCAAGACCACCCTATTATGCTAATAACAAACCCATATTGCTCAAGAAAACCCTAACATGCTCAAGACATCCCTTTCATGCTCAAGAAAACCCTATCATGCTCAACAGGACCCTATTATTCTCAAAACAAGCATATAATACTCATGACAACGCTATCATGCTCAAGACAGCCCTATAATGCTCAAAACAAACCTATAATGCCCAGGACAACCCTTTCGTGCTCAAGAGAGCCATATCATGCTTAGGACAACCCAATCAGGCTCAAAACAACCCTATCATGCTCACGACAACCCTATTATGCTCAAAACAACCATACCATACTCATGGAAACCATGTCATACTCATGACAACCCTTTTATGCTGAAGACAACCCTAAATTGCTCAAGACAAACCTATCGTGCTCAAGACAACCCTCTAATGCTTATGACAGCCATATCATGTTTAGGACATCCCAATCAGGCTCAAAACAACTCTATCTTGCTAAAGACAACCTTATCATGCTCAAAACAAACCAATCATGCTGAAGATAACCCTGTCATGCTCAAGACAACCATATCATGCTCAAGACACCCCTATCATGTTCTAGACAACCCTATCACATTCAGGACAACCCTATCATGCTCAAGAAAACCCTATCATGCTCATAACGACTCTATAATGCTCAGGACAAACCTATCATTCTCAAGAGCACCCTGTCAGTCTCACAACAACCCATTATATGCATGACAACCCAAGTAAGCTCTAGACAACCGTATCATTCTCAAAATAACCCTATCATGCTCAAGACAACCGTATCATTCTCAAAACAACTCTATAATGCTCAAGACAACCCTATCATGCTCAGGACACCCCTATCATGCTCAAGACAATCCTATCATGCTCATGACAATCCTATCATTCTCAAAACAACTCTATAATGCTCAAGACAACCTTACCATTCACAGGACAACCCTATCATGATCAAGACAATAATATCATTCTCAAGAGGACGCTATCATGCTCGAAACAAGCATATCATACTCATGGCAACCCTATCATGCTCAAAATAACCGTATCATGGTCAATACAACCCTGTGATGTTCATGACAAACCTATCATGCTCAATACAATCCTATTATGTTCAAGATAATAGCATCATTATCAAGACAACCCTATTAGGCTCAAAACAACCCTATCATTCTCATGATAACCCTAACATGCTCAAGACAACCTTATCATGCCCAAAACAACTCTATAATGCTCTAGTCAACCATATCATGATCAGGTCTCCCCTATCATGCTCAATACAACTGTATTATATTCAAGAGGACCCTATCGTGTTCATGACAACCACATTATTCTCAAGACAGGCCTATCAGGCTCAAAACAACCTTGTCATACTCATGACAACCCTATCATGCTCAAGACAATCGTATCATGCTTAAGACAACCCTATCATACTCGTGACATCCCCATCATGCTTATGACGACCCTATCATGCTCAAGACAACCCAATCATACTCAAGAAATCCCTATCATGCCTAAGACAACCCTAATATGATCAAGACAACCCTATTATGCACCAGGCAGCTGTGTCTCTCACGAGGCAACGCTGTCATGATAAAATGTTATGACAATGAGAATATTGATCTTATGTTTTTATATTCGCCATACCTTACCTTGCGTTTACCTTGCGTTGATTTCGGGGATCCACGTCCCTGCTTCCTTGGCTCTAACCAGACCTTTTGGTTGCTGGACTGGTGAACCAGGCTGTTGGTGGCGGCTGCTCGCAGCCTGACGTGTATAAGACAGCCTGGTTGATAACACTCACCAGGAGCACTCACTTCCCACTGTACCATGATGAGCCTCAATGTGTCCAGTAAGGTAGAGTGTGTAAGGTGGGGAACGCTGTGAGTCGTCCATCCTGGAACAACATGTGGTCGTGTATGTAATGTCCACATAGTCGTCCATCCTGGAACAACATGTGGTCGTGTATGTAATGTCCACATAGTCGTCCATCCTGGAACAACATGTGGTCGTATATGTAATGTCCACATAGTCGTCCATCCTGGAACAACATGTGGTCGTGTATGTAATGTCCACATAGTCGTCCTGGGAGAAAATAATGAGATGTGAAACATGGTGGGATGGACTTCCTGTTGAGGGAGCGTGAGGTATATAAGGGCTGTGACCCTCACCACTCACACTACACCAGCACACACCCGCCAGCATGGCCAAGCTTCTCCTACTCCTCCTCACTGTGAGTATTAGTCTAACTTCTCATTAATGTCATCGTCTAAAACTGAATTTAAAGTTTAATGTGAGCTCTTAAAAACAATCATTTAAGTAACTTTTTCGTTACGCTTCTAGCTGCAAATTGCTGAATATTAACATTAAAATGATCTTCTACACAATGAAAGTTTAATTTCCAGGAAAGATATGGGAAACTTCGTATTAAATTAAATATATTCTTAACATAGATACACATGTCGAACACTTAACATAGCTACACATATCGAACACTTAACATAGCTACACATGTCGAACTCTTAACATAGCTACACATGTCGAACTCTTAACATAGCTACACATGTCGAACTCTTAACATAGATACACATGTCGAACTCTTAACATAGCTACACATGTCGAACACTTAACATAGCTACACATGTCGAACACTTAACAAAGCTACACATGTCGAACACTTAACATAGCTACACTTAACATAGCTACACATAGCTACACACATGTCGAACACTTAACATAGCTACACCAGAAACATGGAGAGCTAAGCTGCTGGATGTGGCAACAAGAAACTTTCTAAGCCAGCACGTCAATGACCCAACAAGAATGAGAGGAGAAGATGAACCAGCAATGCTTGATTTGATATTTACCCTAAATGAGTGGGATATAAGGGAAGTTAAGATGGAAGCGCCCTTGGGAATGAGTGACCATAGTGTATTAAACTTTGAGTACCTGGTAGAGCTAGGAATTATCTCCCCAAAAAAGAACTAGGAATCAAAAGGCTGGCATTCCGAAAGGGGAATTATGTACAGATGAGAAGTTTCCTAAGTGAAATACCTTGGGACTCAGACCTCAGAGATAAGTCTGTACAGTGTATGATGGACTATGTTACCCAAAAGTGTCAGGAGGCAGTAAACAGGTTCATCCCGGTCCAAAGGGAAAAATCCGAGAAGCAACAGAAGAATCCATGGTATAATAGGGAATGTATGGAACCGAAGAAACTGAACAAAAGGGCGTGGAGGAACTTCCGGAATAACAGAACACCAGAAAGCAGAGAGAGATACCAGAGAGCCAGGAATGAGTACGTCAGGGTGAGAAGAGAAGCAGAGAAAAGTTTTGAAAATGATATAGCAAACAAAGCCAAGACCGAACCAAAGCTACTCCACAGTCACATCAGAAGGAAAACAACAGTGAAAGAACAGGTATTGAAACTTAGAACAGGCGAGGACAGGTATACAGAGAATGACAAAGAGGTGTGTGAAGAACTCAACAAGACGTTCCAGGAGGTCTTCACAATAGAACAAGGTGAGGTCACTGTGCTAGGAGAAAGGGAGGTAAATCAGGCGGCCTTGGAAGAGTTCGAAATTACGAGAGAGGAGGTAAAGAGACACCTGCTGGATCTGGATGTTAGGAAGGCTGTTGGGCCAGACGGGATCTCACCTTGGATACTGAAAGAGTGGGCAGAGGCACTTTGCTTGCCACTCTCCATAGTGTATAGTAAGTCAATGGAGACGGGAGACCTACCAGAAATATGGAAGACGGCGAATGTGGTCCCAATATACAAAAAGGGCGACAGGCAAGAGGCACTGAACTACAGGCCAGTGTCCTTGACTTGTATACCATGCAAGGTGATGGAGAAGATCGTGAGAAAAAACCTGGTAACACATCTGGAGAGAAGAGACTTCGTGACAAATCGCCAACATGGGTTCAGGGAGGGCAAATCTTGCCTTACAGGCTTGATAGAATTCTACGATCAGGTGACAAAGATTAAGCAAGAAAGAGAGGGCTGGGCGGACTGCATTTTCTTGGACTGTCGGAAAGCCTTTGACACAGTACCGCATAAGAGGCTGGTACATAAGCTGGAGAGACAGGCAGGTGTAGCTGGTAAGGTGCTCCAGTGGATAAGGGAGTACCTAAGCAATAGGAAGCAGAAGTTACGGTAAGGGGTGAGACCTCCGATTGGCGTGAAGTCACCAGTGGAGTCCCACAGGGCTCTGTACTCGGTCCTATCTTGTTTCTGATATATGTAAATGATCTCCCGGAGGGTATCGATTCATTTCTCTCCATGTTTGCGGACGATGCCAAAATTATGAGAAGGATTAAAACAGAAGTGGACTGTTTGAGGCTTCAAGAAGACCTAGACAAGCTGAAGGAATGGTCGAACAAATAGTTGTTAGAGTTTAACCCAACCAAATGTAATGTAATGAAGATAGGTGTAGGGAGCAGGAGGCCAGATACAAGGTATCATCTGGGAGAGGAAATTCTTCAGGAATCAGAGAAAGAAAAAGACTTGGGGGTTGATATCACGCCAGACCTGTCTCCTGCAGCACATATCAAGATGATAACATCAGCGGCATATGTCAGGTTGGCCAACATACGAACGGCATTCAGAAACTTGTGTAAAGAATCATTCAGAACTTTGTATACCACATATGTCAGGCCAATCCTGGAGTATGCAGCCCCAGCATGGAGTCCATATCTAGTCAAGGATAAGACTAAACTGGAAAAGGTTCAAAGGTTTGCCACCAGACTAGTGCCCGAGCTGAGAGGTATGAGCTACGAGGAAAGACTACGGGAATAAACCTCACTTCGCTGGAAGAAAGAAGAGTTAGGGGGGACATGATCACCACATTTAAGATTCTGAAGGGAATTAATAGGGTAGATAAAGACAGGCTATTTAACACAAGGGGCACACGCACAAGGGGACACAGGTGGAAACTGAGTGCCCAAATGAGCCACAAAGATATTAGAAAGAACTTTTTTAGTGTCAGAGTGGTTGCCAAATGGAATGCATTAGGAAGTGATGTGGTGGAGGCTGACTCCATACACAGCTTCAAGTGTAGATATGATAGAGCCCAGTAGGCTCAGGAATCTGTACACCAGTTGATTGACAGTTGAGAGGCGGGACCAAAGAGCCAAAGCTCAACCCCCGCAAGCAAAATTAGGTGAGTACAATTAGGTGAGTACATGTCGAACACATAACATAGCTACACATGTCGAACACTTAACATAGCTACACATGTCGAACACTTAACATAGCTAGACATGTCGAACACATAACATAGCTACACATGTCGAACACTTAACATAGCTACACATGTCGAACACATAACAGCTACACATGTCGAACACATAACATAGCTACACATGTCGAACACATAACATAGCTACACATGTCGAACACTTAACATAGCTACACATGTCGAACACATAACATAGCTAAACATGTCGAACACTTAACATAGCTACACATGTCGAACACTTAACATAGCTACACATGTCGAACACATAACATAGCTACACATGTCGAACACTTAACATAGCTGCACATGTCGAACACATAACATAGCTACACATGTCGAACACATAACATAGCTACACATGTCGAACATTTAACATAGCTACACATGTCGAACACTTAACATAGCTACACATGTCGAACACATAACATAGCTACACATGTCGAACACTTAACATAGCTACACATGTCGAACACTTAACATAGCTACACATGTCGAACACATAACATAGCTACACATGTCGAACACTTAACATAGCTACACATGTCGAATACATAACATAGCTACACATGTCGAACACATAACATAGCTACACATGTCGAACACATAACATAGCTACACATGTCGAACACTTAACATAGCTACACATGTCGAACATTTAACATAGCTACACATGTCGAACACTTAACATGTTCTTCTTGAGATTTTCTTGAGATGATTTCGAGGCTTTTTAGTGTCCCCGCGGCCCAGTCCTCGACCAGGCCTCCACCCCCAGGAAGCAGCCCGTGACAGCTGACTAACACCCAGGTACCTATTTTACTGCTAGGTAACAGGGGCATAGGGTGAAAGAAACTCTGCCCATTGTTTCTCGCCGGCGTCTGGGATCGAACCCAGGACCACAGGATCACAAGTCCAGCGTGCTGTCCGCTCGACCGACCGGCTCCCTGAATATAATCCCCTCCCTTAACATAGCTACACATGTCGAACTTTTAACATAGCTACACATGCCGAACATGTGAAATTTTAAAATTTAATTATAAGTGCTTCGCTACGATTAGTTTTGACGTCCTCAAAAAGAATAATTCGTTTACTTTTATTTATAATACTATATGTAAAAGTTAAAATTTTTGGAATACGAATGCCTTAAATGCGTAATTAGGAAAACTTAATTAAGTGCAAGCCTCAAGTTTGGAATAAGATTGCCTTAAAATTGCACTTAATCATAAAATGCGTTTGATTTATATAGCGGATTTGAACACGAATCTCATTTTGTACAAAGATCATTGAGAGATTTGATTCAAAGTTTATACAAACGTGCACCAGCCAGGGGTCAGAACAATGTTTAATTTTTGTTTTGGGGTTTAGCTTCTAAATAAAGATTTTAATTTGTACTATTGTCCTACTATAGCTATTGTACTACTACTATATGAGCCGGTCGCTGAGAGGACAGAACACTGAATGCGTGATCCTGTGGTCCCGGGTTCGATCCCGGACGCCGGCATCACCCTGATGCCCCTGTTACCTAGCAGTAAATAGGTACCTGGGTGTTAGTCAGCTGTCACGGGCTGCTTTCTGGGGGTGGAGGCCTGGTCAAGGACCAGGCCGCTGGTACACTAAAACCCCGAAATCATCTGAAGATAACCTCAAGAAGATACTGAACAATGTAATTTTTATTACATTGTTTAGTAACTTGAAAGAAGATGTTAAGTTTCGTGTAGTCTTTGAGTGGTATTAGGCACATGTGTACTATTGTACTACTGGCAGTTAAGAAGATAATTGACGGTAGAGTCCTGGGTACATCAGGGAATGAGACATCACGGTAATACCCCTCCCCCTCTGTCCACCCCCGGGCATGTAAACAGTGAGAAGTGTACCTGCTTCTTGGTGTATATACTCCCAGATTTGACACCAGTCGTAGACTGTTCTGGACTAGAATGTTCTTGTTAGCAAGATGTTGTTCCTGCCTTAATAAACTTCTGTATTATGATAGGCATTAAGCCCAAGACCAGACTTCTTGCGGGATGAACTTCTTGGTGTGTCCAGCTTCTCGGTGTACATACATTATGTCCTGGACAATGTTCATTGCCAGCCCATCCTCCTATTTTGATAGTAATTATAGGAAGGATAACATACATATACTGACCGACATCGGAATTATAAAATAGAAATCGGTACTACGGAATACAAACCGGAAAACGATTTTCTACTTATGTTGCAAAGACAAATTAAACTACCTTTCACGGCCTAATACACGCTATCTGAGACTTAATATAGTTCATATGTGTACTGTACTAGGAATAGGAAATTTTAAGTTTGTTTTTTGCTTAATTTTTATCGGACTATATAAAGTGAATAGTACTATCGAATTGGTCAGTACGTCAATAATTGTACTATGGTGCACACAGTTACAGAAAAGTACTATCTAATCAAGAGGATGGGTTGTCATTGTTCATAACTAAAGTATTTTTGCAGGTTGGTCAGTAAGCAATTGTGGGAGGTCTTAATAATGCTACAGAGGCTGGAAGGTTTTAACTTTAACACCAAACAAATTCCCTTATGATATTTGAATATATACAATGTATATGCAGTGAATATACACAAAAAATATATTTAATGCAGAAGAATGTTTAGGACTAAAGTATACTTGCAAATTTGAGTCTGTGATCAATGTTTCTGGCCACTATTCTACGTTACTACTTCTGTAATTTATATTATTATAACAATTAAACATATTATTTTACTGTTATAAATTACTGTTATTAGTTCTTATTAGTGTGAACTATTTTCCCCTTGACTGCAGGTTGGGACGTGCTGCTGGGCTCAGCTCCTCGTCAGTCCTCCCTCACGCAACTGCCATGAGTTGGTGAGTGTCTGCGTCTCTCATTTACATTTGCTGAGCCACAACAACCTTTCCCTGTCTCCCAGTCCTCCCCACCATTCCCACTGTCAACCATCCCCTTGTTCTCCCAATCATTCCTCACTCCCAGTCCTTTTGTCCACCTCATCATCCCCCACTCCCCTGTCCCCTTGTCCTCCCCATCATTACCTATTCTCCTGTCCCCCTCGTCCCCCCATCCACAACTCTTCCGTCCCTTCGTCCTCCCACCATTACCCCCTCCCTTGTCCTCTCGTCCTCCCCCAACATACCCCACTTCCGTCCCCTCGTCTTCTCCATTCCCCACTCCCTCGTCCGACGCATTCCTAAATGATCTGATGTTTCCATCAGAAAATTGGAAACATCAATTGATCTGATGTTCCCATCAATGAAATATAAAAATAAACAGTTAAAAAACGAAATGGAAAGCAATAAAAAAAAATATACTATATTTTTCTCACAAAATCAAGATCTCATAAAATGAACGGTATGGTAAACATCACAGCTCAATTCCAACACAATGTCACACAACATAATAAAATCAAAATGAAAATAAATCAAAATCCTGTAAATTCAGTTTGTCAATGCAATCTGAAACATTGAAATGGAATTGTTACATAAGTAGTATAGCATGTGTTGCTCCTACGTGCAACAGATGGTGCTGTTTCTTAAAAATAATGTTTTTACCTGTCACAGGTGTGGCATCAGTACTTATACTTACGAAATGAATGGTATGGTAACACAACACAGCTCAATTCCAATGCAATGCCACGTAAAATATAAATCAAATTAAAATATATCAAAATCTATGAAAATTCAATTTATCAATACAATCGTAAACATTGAAGGGGAATCGTAACATATTTAGAATAACGTGTGTTGTTATTACATGCAACAATTTCCAAAAAACAAGTTTTTTCCCTGTCACAGGTGTGGCATCTATATAGTAGGTATATAAAAACATACACGTATTCAAATTTCCAAACAATAGATGAAGAACTTTTGGAGATTACAGCATGTGTTGCTCTTATGTCCAACAAATGGCCCTGTTAATAAAAAAAAACATGTTTTTTCCTGTCACAGGTGAGGCCTGTATATACTAGGTATATTTTCATGGGCCTGGTCGAATGCAACGTTGTGTCAAAATTTCAAAGCAATCGATAAAGAGGTTTCGAAAATTTTTCTCACATAAAAAACAGTTTTTTCAGAAAAAGCATGTTTTTGCCCCGTCACAGACGTGACATGTATTTAGTATGTACATAAAAACTCGCTCGGATGCAAATGAAACATTGTCTGAAAATTTGAGAGCAATCGGTGAAGAACTTTCGGAGATTAGCGATTTTGAACAAACAAACATTTCCATTTTAATTTATATACTAGCTGTACCCGCCACGCGTTGCTGTGGCTCAGTCTGGTTAAATGGAAAAGAAAGAAAAGCGAAAATGAGAAATTTTTTAGATAATTAACCGCTTCATCTGCTTGCACCACAGTGTCGACGAACTTGTACGTGACTGCCTTGCTTTGTATGTTAGGCTAAATAATATTGTTGAGTTCTTAGACGTCTTTGTTCTTGGCCGCAAGAACAGCTCGTTCACTTAGCCAATCTTGATTCTTATAATTGGTCTGAACATTGGGAAATACTTTTTCAACCAATTCTTCTTTTGACGTCACTAAATTGTAGAAGTTATGAGATAATGAAATTCGTCCTGAGGTCAGATCAACCAGCATGTTTCCGTTCCCAATTTCCAGAAATTGATGTGAGAAAATCTCAGCTGATGAGTTGTTTTGCAGTTGGACACGCATATTTGTAGTTAATTTTAACATCTTTACATGGCGCCACAAAGTAAAGTATTTCAGGCAAGCATTTATTTCGTCCACTGGTGTCGATTGAGGAATTACAGGTAATGTTTGCATGAAATCTCCTGCAAGCAATATTAATGCATTCCCAAATGGTCTGATGTTTGCACGCAAATCTTGCAATGATCGATCATGAGCCTCGAGCAATTTTTATAGGGCCATAGTGCATTCATCCCAAACAATAAGTTTACAATTCTACAATAATTTTCCCATGCCGGATGCTTTGGAAATGTTTCACGTGGGAGTTTCAATGATTTGCATGTTCAATGGCAATTTCAAAGCCGAAGTAGCAGTTCTCCCACCTGGTAGCAATGCCGCAGCTATTCCAGACAATGCAAGAGATAAGGTTATGCCATTTTGGGATCGAAATGCTGCCAAAAATCAATCTAATTAGAAAGGTTTTACAGTTCCACTTGGCGCATCTAAGAAGATTTTTCCAAACCCGTTATTGACAGTTTGAATTTTTTTATCGTAAATGCCTTTTCGCTCAAGTGTAAGCTTAAGAATATTTTATTGCACATACGATAACAGATTACCCGTGTTGTAATTTTGTTCATGTAACGTGGTTGAGGTGGGGTCCCTCGATTGTTTCAGACGTGGCTTGACATGTATATGAATGAGATTGGGAGGTTATAAATAGGAGCTGCCTCATATGGGGCCAAATGGCCTTCTGCAGTTACCTTGTTCTTATGTTTATGTTCTTATGACGTAATTCTACACTGAACGAAGCAGAAGCAGATCGATTCGGTGATGGTATTCCCAATTGAATGAGAACTTTGTTCGCGATTTCTAAGCACAAATATTCGATTATTATTAACGCTTCGTAGTAGATTTCTGCTGTGAAATTCATGTTCATATTTGATTTTCCTTGTGTACTTGACGGACAATATCTTCAGCCATGTGCGATTTGTGTTTCTCCCATACTCTATTGGAGATGAAGGAGAACCCGGTGGTTAATATGATTGCAAACAATGCACGAATTTGATTTGGATGTAACGTGTTGGACGTGTCATTAATGCATATATCCCAGTGTCGGTCGTTCTCCAATAATTTCAGAGCGTGACATGAACTACGGAAAGTGGCATGTGTTACTCCGCTGACAAATCTCAATTGCTGGAACGACGTTGGACTGGGCACATTTACCAAGAACTTGCGAAGATAGAAGCATTCATCTTGATTGGAATGCACGATGTACAGTCTGCCTATCGTAGTTTGTTTGAATATGCCAGGTTGTCCGTCGACTCGCTCTCTTCGTTTACGTCGTTCAAATGATTTTCTACTGGCATTCCATGTGTAATACGTATGCACTTCCAAATACAGCAATATTTTCGCAAACGCGTCATTTTGACATAACGTGAAGAAAGCAGTTAACGTTGTAGCCGGTGGATTTATAGCTGTTTGTTGCACATTTGCAGCTGTGAAATAAACGTGTTGTCCATTTTCTTGTTTTCAAAACAAAAAAAAAAAATATTAATGAAATATTTCAATTCAAACGCCAATCAATCGACACATCTCAAATTCACCACCAATTGCACTGAAAAATAAGAAAATCAATTAAAAAAACAGAATGAAAAACAGTGAAAAAAGAACCAATTAAGCCATACCCATGAAATGAACGATATGGTAAACAACACAGCTCAATTCCAACGCCATGTCACACAAAACAATTAAAGCAAAATGAAAGCAAATAAAAATCTATGAAAATTCAATATATCTATGCAATCGGAAACATTGAAATTGAATCGTAACATATCTTGTATATCGTGTGGTGCTCTTATGTGCAACAGATGGCGCTGTTTTTAAAAAATGCCTGTTTTTACCTCTCACAGGTGTGGAATCTAAGTAGTAGGTATATCAAAACACACACGTATTCGAAAGGAACGTTGTGTCAAAATTTCAAAGCAATCGGTGAAGAACTTTCGGAGATTACAGCGTATGGGTCGAGGCCGTCAGGTCGGGTCGTTCCATGCGGGTCGCTCCACGCTGTATATAAACTGGTGTTGCCACTAGCTCCGATTTGGTTTCTTCGCTCTATCGCTTGAGATTTCACCCATGATACGTTGCACCCTGCTTGCTTCACACTGCGAGAGGCCAAATACTATGACCTAGCCTCTATGCTTCTTCAATGTCCCGACTATTTGACGTTTCTTCGCAGACCCCACTAACAAATGTGTCTTTCACCGGCGGCTACCTACTACTCAAGAAGTAGTGTGTGTGTGCGTATGTGTGTGTGTGTGTGTGTGTGCGCGTGTGTGTGTGTGTGTACTTACCTACTTGTACTTACCTAGTAGTGCTTGCAGGGATTGAGCTCTGGCTCTTTGATTCCTCCTCTCAACTGTCAATCAACTAATGTAGACGTTCCTGAGCCTACTGAACTCTATCATATCTACACTTGAAGCCTCCACCACATCAGTTCCTAATGCATTCCATTTGTCTACTACTCTGACACTGATAAAATTCTTTCTAGCGTCTCTATGGCTCATTTGGGCACTCAATTTTCACCTGTGTCCCCTAGTGTGTGTGCCCCTTGTGTTAAATAGTCTGTCTTTATCTACCCTATCAATTCTTCTGAGAATCTTGTATGTTGTGATCATGTTCCTTCTAACTCTTCTGTCTCCCAGTGACGTAAGGTTTAATTCCCGTAGTCTCTCCCCGTAGCTCATACCCTTCAGTTCGGGTACTAGTCTGGTGGCAAACCTTTGAACCCTTTCCAGTTTAGTCTTATGCTTGACTAGATATGGACTCCATGCTGGAGCCGCATACTCCAGGATTGGGCTGACATATGTGGTATATAACTTTCTGAAAGAATCCTTACACAAGTTTCTAAAGGAGGCTCTCACGTTAGATAACCTGGTATATGCCGCTGATGTTATCCTCTTGATATGAGCTTCAGGGGACAGGTCTGGCATGATATCAACCCTCAGTTCTTTCTCTCTCTCTGACTCTTGCAGTATTTCATCTCCCAAATGATACCTTGTGTCTGGTCTCTGCTCCCTACACCTATCTTCATTACATTACATTGCTTGGGTTAAACTCAAACAACCGCTTGTTCGACTATTCCTTCAGTTTGTCTAGGTCTTCTTGAAGCCTCAAGCAGTCCTCCTCTGCCTTAATCCTTCCATAATTTTGGCACCGTAGGGACATCATTTACCTATTTCAGAAACAGGATACGACCGAGTACAGATCCCTGTGGGACTCCACTGGTGTGGTGGTGTGTGGCGTGTGTGTGTGTGTGTGTGTGTGTGTGTGTGTTGTGTGTGTGGTGTGTGTGTGTGTGTGTGTGTGTGTGGGGTGTGTGTGTGTGGGTGTGTGTGTGTGTGTGTGTGTGTGTGTGTGTGTGTGTGTGTGTGGGTGTGTGTACTCACCTATTTGTATTCACCTATTTGTGCTTGCAGGATCGAGCATTGACTCTTGGATCCCCCCCTTTCCAGCCATGGGTTGTTTACAACAATGACTCCTGTCCCATTTTCCTATCATACCTAATTTTAAATGTATGAATAGAGTTGCTTCCACAACCTGTTCCTTAAGTGCATTCCATTTTTCCACTACTCTCACGCTAAAAGAAAACTTCCTAACATCTCTGTGACTCATCTAAGTTTCCAGTTTCCATCCATTTCCCTCGTTTTGTTATTATTATGTGTGAACATTTCATCTATTTCCACTGTCAATTCCACTGAGTATTTTATATGTCCCTATCATATCTCCTCTCTCCCTTCTTTTCTCTAGTGTCGTAAGGTTCAGTTCTTCAGACGCTCTTCATATCCCATCCCTCGTAACTCTGGGACAAGCCTCGTCGCAAACCTATGAACCTTCTCCAGTTTCCTTATGTATTTCTTCAGGTGGGGCTCCATGATGGTGCGGCATACTCTAAGACGGGTCTCACGTAGGCAGTGTAAAGTGCCCTAAAAGCCTCCTCATTTAGGTTTCTGAATGAAGTTCTAATTTTCGCCAGTATAGAGTACGCTGCTGTCGTTATCCTATTTATATGTGCTCAGGGGTTAGATTAGGTGTCACATCCTCACCAGGTCTTTTTTCTCGAATCGTTACAGGTAGGCAGTTCCCCTTCATTGTGTACTGCCCTTTGGTCTCCTATCACCTGATCCCATTTCCATAACTTTACAGTTACTGGTGTTGAACTCCAGTAGCGTGTGTGGTGTGTGTGTGGTGGGTGTGTGTATGTTGTGGTGTGTGTATGTGTGGTGGTGTAGTGTGTGTGTGTGTGTTTGTGTGTGTGTGTGTGTGGTGTGGTGTGTGTGTGTGTGTGTGTGTGTGTGTGGTGTGTGTTTGTGTGTGTGTACTCACCTAGTTGTGCTTGCGGGGGGTTGAGCTCTGGCTCTTTGGTCCCGCCTCTCAACCGTCAATCAACAGTGTACAGTTTCCTGAGCCTAATGGGCTCTATCATATCTACACTTGAAACTGTGATGGAGTCAGCCTCCACCACATCGCTTCCTAATGCATTCCATTTGTCAACCACTCTGACACTAAAAAGTTCTTTCTAATATCTCTGTGGCTCATTTGGGCACTCAGTTTCCACCTGTGTCCCCTAGTGCGTGTGCCCCTTGTGTTAAACAGCCTGTCTTTATCAACCTGTCGATTCCCCTGAGAATCTTGAATGTGGTGATCATGTCCCCCCTAACTCTTCTGTCTTCCAACGAAGTGAGGTTTAATTCCTGCAGTCGCTCCTCGTAGCTCATACTCTCAGCTCGGGTACTAGTCTGGTGGCAAACCTTTGAACCTTTTCCAGTTAGTCTTATGCTTGACTAGATAGGGACTCCATGCTGGAGCCGCATACTCCAGGATTGGTCTGACATATGTGGTATATAATGTTCTGAAAGATTCCTTACACAAGTTTCTAAAGGCCGTTCTTATGTTAGCCAACCTGGCATATGC
>WNGS01004946.1:374238-417718 GCA_020271785.1 Procambarus virginalis
GAGGGATGGAGTGAGGGACACTTTGGAGAGATGGAGGGAGGGAGAGGGATGGTGTGAGGGAGAGAGATAAAGGGATGGAGTGAGGCAGAGGGACGGAGGGATGGAGGGATGGAGTGAGGGAGAGAGATGGAGGGATGGAGTGATGGAGAGGGATGGTAGGATGGAGTGAGGGGACAAGGATGGAGGGATGGAGAGAAGGGAGGGGATGGAGGGATGGAGTGAGGGACAAGGATGGAGAGATGGAGGGAGGGAGAGGGATGAAGCGAGGGAGAGAGATAAAGGGATGGAGAAAGGGAAAGGTATGGTAACATGGAGTGAGGGAGAGGGATGGAGGGATTGAGTGAGTGAAAGGGATGGAGTGAGGGAGAAGGATGGCGGGTTGGAGTGAGGGAGAGGGATGAAAGGATAGGGTAAGGGGAGGAGATGGAGGGCTGGAGTAAGGAAGAGGGAGAGGGATGGAGTGAGGGACAAAGACCACATTCATTATGTGTTCATTGTCCTATGTTGTCGTTGTCCTATGTTGTTGTTGTCTTATGTTGTAATTTTCCTATGTTGTTATTGCTCTATGTTGTCATTGTCCTATGTGATCGTTGTCATATGTTGTCATTGTCCTATATTGTCATTGTCATATGTTCTCATTGTCTTATGTTGTCATTGTCATATGTAGTCATTGTCCTATGTTGTCTGTTTTCCTATGTTGTCATTGTCATATTTTATCAGAGTCTTATGTTGTCGTTGTTCTATGTTGTCATTGGATTGTGTTGTCATTGTCCTTTGTTACCATTGTTCTATTATGCCCTTGTCGTGTGTTGTCATTGTCCTATGTTGTCACTGTCTTATGTTGACGTTGTCTTATGTTGTCATTGTTCTATGTTGTCATTGTCCAATGTTGTCATTGTCCTATGTAATCATTGTTCTATGTTTTCGTTCTCCTATGTTGGTATTGTCCTATGTTGTCAATGTCATATGTTGTCATTGTCCTGTGTTTGTACTGTATCCACTTCCAATAAGTTTCTTGTTACCTGCATCTCAAATTGTTCCTTTTGTTTCAGTGTTTCAAAATTCTTATTATACAAATTCCTGAGATTCTTTTCTGGAAAGAAAACATATTAGGTTCTCTGAGTCTTCCATCTTAGGGCATATTTCTTAGGGATAATTATAGTTTAATCACCTTTGTTTGCCCACTCTAGAGCTAATCTTCATATTATTATTAATTGGTTTGCAATTTTTCAGTGTTTTTCAAATTGGGTCTAACGAAGGACTCATATAGCCACAGGTGTTTTATGATAAAAATTTCTTGCTATAAAGTCTGTCATTGATTTTTCCTTTGTTGGTAGTAGCTTTACTTTGTATTGTATCTTTAATATCGGCAATGATGACTACTCTATGATCCATCAACGGCCTTCAAAACGAGCTGTAGTAATAAAATAGATCCTAGATAGAGAAATTCCTGCAGGAAAATTCTGAAGAAACTCTGATGATAAAGTTTGAAGTCTTTAGCATAAGTTAAAAAAAGAGGAAAGTGATAAGTGGTATGAAAAACAGGAAAACTAAGTGATAACGAATGATGCAAAATGTTATTATCTTATTTATCTTAAATAAATAAATAGAAACAGCTTGTAGCGTCACTTGCTATCGAGGGATGCTGGAGATAGCAGAACACGGCATCCGGCAGGTGACATTACAGTCAGCAAAGTACGCAGCACATCAGCGCGTCTCGATACAGTTAGCACATTACACAAGACTGCAGCGCGTCTCGATAAGGAGTTTGTCGTTACGAGTTTATTTTAACTCTCTTGGTGACCTTTACAGCTTCCCTAAGATTGGTTTATCCCTATCGTGATCAAGACAGCCTCATTATGCTGAAGACAACCTATCATGCTCTAGACAACAGTATCATTGCCAAGACAACCTTATCATGCCCAAAAGATCCCAATCATGATCAAGACAAACCTATTATGCTCAAGACAAACCTATCATGCTCAAAACAACTCTATCAAGCTCATGAAAACCCTATCGTGATCAAGCCAACCCCATCATGCTCAAAACAACTCTATCAAGCTCAAGACAACCCTATCATGCTCAAAACAAACTTGTCATGCTAAAGACAACCCTATTATGCTCAAGACAACCCTGTCATGCTAAAGACAACGATATCATGCTCAAAACAACTCTCTCATGCTCAAAACAACCCTATCAAGCTCAAGACAACCCAATCATGCTCAAGACAACCCTATCATGCTCAAAATATCTCAATAATGCTCAAGACACCTTATCACGCCCATGAAAACTTTATCATGCTCAAAACAATCCAATCATACTCACGAGGACCCTATCATGCTCACTACAACCATATCATACTTATTAAAACTTTATCATGCTCACGCCACCTCTTAATGCTCAAAACAACACTATCAAGCTCAAGACATTCCTTTAATTCCGTAGACAACCCAATCATTGTTAAAGATATCACTATGATGCTGAAGAGTAATAGGGTTAGCCAACCTCTAACATGCTCAAAACAACCCTATCATGCTCAAAACAGCCATATCATACTTAGAGCTACCCTATCAGGCACAAAACAGCACTATCTTGCTCAAAACAACCCAATCATGCTCAAGACAACCCTATCATTCTCAAAACAATAATATTATACTCATGCCAGTTCTATCATGCTCAAGACAACCCTATCATGCTCAAAATAGCGCTATTATGCTTTAAACAAATCTATCATGCTCAAAAGGACCCATTCATGCTCAAAACAAACATATCATCCTCATTAAAACGCTATCATGCTCAAGACAACCCTATGATGCTCAGGTTAACCCTATCATCCTCAAAACAACCCTATCAGGCTCAAAATCACCTTATCTTATTCATGACAACTCTACCATACTCAAGACAAACCAATCATACTCAAGAGGACCCCTATCACGCTTAAAACAACCATATCATACACATTTATTTATTTATTTATTTTATATATACAAGAAGGTACATTGGGATTGTGAGGATACATAGCATAGTAATAACATTCTTGTAAAGCCACTAGTACGCGCAGCGTTTCGGACAGAAACTCATGACAACAATATTATACTGATGACAACGATATTATGCTTAAGACAATCTAATCATGCTCAAGACAACCCAACGATCCACAGAACAACCCTGTCATGCTTAAGATAACCCTGTCATGCTCACGTCAACCCTATCATGCTCAAAACTTCTCGATAATGCTCAAGACAACCCTGTCAGGCCCAGGACAACCATAAAATGCTCAAGACAACACTATCAATGCTTAAGAGGACCTTATCATGCTCAAAACAACAATATCATACTCATTACAACGCTATTATGCTCAATACAACCCTATAATGCTCAAGTCAACCCTATCTTGCTCAAAACAACCCCTATCAGGCTCAAAACTACCCTATCATACTCATGACAACCATACCATGCTCAAAGCAACCCTATCATTCTCAAGAGAACCCATATCATGCTTAAAAAAACATATCATACTCAAGACAACCATATCATACTCATGACAACCCTATTATGCTCAAGACAACCCAATAATGCTCAAGACTACCCTATTATGCTCATGAGAACCCTATCATGCTCAAGACAGCCATATCATGCTTAGGACAACCCTCTCAGGCTAAAAACAGCACTATCTTGCTCAAAATAGCCCTATTATGCTCAAGACAACCATATCATGCTCAAAACAATCCTATCATCCTGAAGACATCCCTATCATGCTCATGACAACGCTCTCATGCTCAAAACAACCCTATTTTACTCATGACAGCCCTATCATGCTCAAGACAATCCTATCATGCTTAAGACAACCCTATCATGCTCAAACAACACTATCTTGCTCAAGACAATCTTATCATGACCAAGACAACTCAATCATTCTCAAGACAACCCTATCATGCTCATGAAAACCCTATTATACTCACGTCGACCCTATCATGGTCAAGTCAACCCTATCATGCTCAAAAGAACCCTATCACGCTAATCACAACCCTACCATGCTCAGGAAAACCCTATCATGCTTTCGACAACCTAATAATGCTCAAAAAAACCCTGTCATGCTAAAGACAACGCTATCATGCTCAAGACAACACTATCATGCTCAAGAGGACCCCTATCATGCTCAAAAAGGATTCTAACATGCTTAAAATAACGATATCATACTCATGACAACGCTATTATGCTTAAGACAACCACATATTGCTCAAGACAACCCTAGTATGATCAAGACAACTCTATCATGCTCAAGAGGACCCTATCATGTTCAATAGAACTCGCTCATGCTCAAAACAACCATATCATACTCATGTCAACGCTATCATGCTCAAGACAACCCTATAATGCTCAAGAAAACCCTAACATGCTCAAGACATCCCTTTCATGCTCAAGACAACCCTATCATGCTGAAATCAGGCCCAAAACAACCCAATCAGGCCCAAAACAACCTTATCATACTCATGAAAACCCTACTATGCTTAAGACAACTCTATCATGCTCAAGAGGATCCTAATATGCTTAAAACAATTATATAATACTCAAGACCACCCTATTATGCTCATAACCAACCCATATGAGAAAAAAACAAACAAGAAAACCAAACAAAACAAAACCAAACAAAAAAACCAAACTCAAGAAAACCCAAACATGCTCAAGACATCCCTTTCATGCTCAAGACAACCCTATCATGCTCAACAGGACCCTATTATTTTCAAAACAAGCATATAATACTCATGACAACGCTATCATGCTCAAGACAGCCCTGTAATACTCAAAACAAACCTATAATTCCCAGGACAACCTTTTCGTGCTCAAGACAGCCATATCATGCTTAGGACAACCCAATCAGGCTCAAAACAACCCTCTCATGCTCACGACAACCCTATTATGCTCAAAACAACCATACCATACTCATGGAAACCATGTCATACTCATGACAACCCTTTTATGCTAAAGACAACCCTATCATGCTCAAGACATCCCTATCATGCTCAAGACAACCCTGTCATACTCATAACAACCCTATCATGCTCACGACAACCCTATTATGCTCAAAACAACCATATCTTATTCATGGAAACCATATCACACTCATGACAACCCTTTTATGCTCAAGAAAACCCGGACATGCTCAAGATAAACCAATCATGCTCAAGACAACCCTGTCATGCTCAAGACAACCATATCATGCTCAAGACACCCCCTATCATGTTCTAGACAACCCTATGATGTTCAAGACATCCCTATCACATTCAGGACAACCCTATCATGCTCAAGAAACCCTATCATGCACAAAACGACTCTATAATGGTCAGGACAAACCTATCATTCTCAAGAGTACCCTGTCAGTCCCAGAACAACCCATTATATGCATGACAACCCTAGTAAGCTCTAGACAACCGTATCATTCTCAAAACAACCCTATCATGCTCAAGACAACCCTATCATGCTCAAAACAACCTTACCATTCTCAGGACAACCCTATCATGATCAAGACAATAATATCATTCTCAAGAGGACCCTATCATGCTCGAAACAACCATATCATACTCATGGCAACCCTATCATGCTCAAAACAACCGTATCATGGTCAATACAACCCTGTAATGTTCATGACAAACCTATCATGCTCAATACAATCCTATTATGTTCAAGATAATAACATCATTATCAAGACAACCCTATTAGGCTCAAAACAACCCTATCATTCTCATGATAACCCTAACATGATCAAGACAACCCTATCATGCCCAAAACAACTCTATAATGCTCTAGTCAACCATATCATGATCAGGACTACCCTATCATGCTCAATACAACTATATTATGTTCAAGAGGACCCTATCGTGTTCAAGACAACCACATTATTCTCAAGACAGACCTATCAGGCTCAAAACAACCTTGTCATACTCATGACAACCCTATCATGCTCAAGACAATCCTATCATGCTTAAGACAACCCTATCATACTCGTGACATCCCCATCATGCTTATGACAACCCTATCATGCTCAAGACAACCCAATCATACTCAAGAAATCCCTATCATGCTTAAGACAACCCTAACATGATCAAGACAACCCTATTATGCACGAGTCAGCTGTGTCTCTCACGAGGCAACGCTGTCATGATAAAATGTTATGACAATGAGAATATTGATCTTATGTTTTTAAATTCGCCATACCTTACCTTGCGTTTACTTTGCGTTGATTTCGGGGATCCACGTCCCTGCTTCCTTGGCAGGGACGTGGTCCACCAGACCTTTTGGTTGCTGGACTGGTGAACCAGGCTGTTGGTGGCGGCTGCTCGCAGCCTGACGTGTATAAGACAGCCTGGTTGATAACACTCACCAGGAGCACTCACTTCCCACTGTACCATGATGAGCCTCAATGTGTCCAGTAAGGTAGAGTGTGTAAGGTGGGGAACGCTGTGAGTCGTCCATCCTGGAACGTCTGTGTCCACATAGTCGTCCATCCTGGAACAACATGTGGTCGTGTATGTAATGTCCACATAGTCGTCCATCCGGAACAACATGTGGTCGTGTATGTAATGTCCACATAGTCGTCCTGGGAGAAAATAATGAGATGTGAAACATGGTGGGATGGACTTCCTGTTGAGGGAGCGTGAGGTATATAAGGACTGTGACCCTCACCACTCACACTACACCAGCACACACCCGCCAGCATGGCCAAGCTTCTCCTACTCCTCCTCACTGTGAGTATTAGTCTAACTTCTCATTAATAATGTCATCGTCTAAAACTGAATTTATAGTTTGATGTGAGCTCTTAAAAACAATCATTTAAGTAACTTTTTCGTTACACTTCTAGCTGAAAATTGCTGAATATTAACATTAAAATGATCTTCTTCACAATGAATGTTTAATTTCCAGGAAAGATATGGGAAACTTCGTATTAAATTAAATATATTCTTAACATAGCTACACATACCAAACACTTAACATAGCTACACATGTCGAACACTTAACAAAGCTACACATGCCGAACACTTAACATAGGTACACATGCCAAACACTTAACATAGCTACACATGTCGAACATTTAACATACCTACATATGCCAAACACTTAACATCTTCTTCTTGAGATTTTCTTGAGATGATTTCGTGGCTTTTTAGTGTCCCCGCGGCCCGGTCCTCGACCAGGCCTCCACCTCCAGGAAGCAGCCCGTGACAGCTGACTAACACCCAGGTACCTATTTTACTGCTAGGTAACAGGGGCATAGGGTGAAAGAGTCTCTGCCCATTGTTTCTCGCCGGCGTCTGGGATCGAACCCAGGACCACAGGATCACAAGTCCAGCGTGCTGTCCGCTCGACCGACCGGCTCCCTGAATATAATCCCCTCCCTTAACATAGCTACATATGTCGAACATTTAACATAGCTACACATGCCGAATATGTGAAATTTTAAAATTCAATTATAAGTGCTTCGCTACGATTAGTTTTGACGTCCTCAGACAGAATAATTCGTTTACTTTTATTTATAATACTATATGTAAAAGTTAAAATTTTTGGAATAAGAATGCCTTGAGGCTTGTGCGTAATTAGGAAAACTTAATTATGCAAGCCTCAAGTCTGGAATAAGATTGCCTTAAAATTGCACTTAATCATAAAATTACTTAAATGCGTTTGGTTTATTTGAACATTTGAACATTCCATGAACATGAATTTGAACACGAATCTCATTTTGTATAAAGATCATTGAGAGATTTGATTCAAAGTTTATACAAACGTGCACCAGCCAGGGGTCAGAACAATGTTTAATTTTTGTTTTGGGGGTTTAGCTTCTAAATAAAGATTTTAATTTGTACTATTGTCCTACTATAGCTATTGTACTACTACTATATGAGCCGGTCGCTGAGAGGACAGAACACTGAATGCGTGATCCTGTGGTCCCGGGTTCCATCTCAGGCGCCGGCGAGAAAAGATGGGCAGAGTTTCTTTCACCCTGATGGCCCTGTTACCTAGAAGTACATAGGTACTTGGGAGTTAGTCAGCTGTCACGGGCTGCTTCCTGGGGGTGGAGGCCTGGTCGAGGACCGGGCCGCTGGTACACTAAAACCCCGAAATCATCTCAAGATAACCTCAAGAAGATACTGAACAATGTAATTTTTATTACATTGTATAGTAGCTTGAAAGAAGATGTTAAGTTTCGTGTAGTCTTTGAGTGGTATTAGGCACATGTGTACTATTGTACTACTGGCAGTTAAGAAGATAATTGACGGTAGAGTCCTGGGTACATCAGGGAATGAGACATCACGGTAATACCCCTCCCCCCCCTGTCCACCCCCGGGCATGTAAACAGTGAGAAGTGTACCTGCTTCTTGGTGTATATACTCCCAGATTTGACACCAGTCGTAGACTGTTCTGGACTAGAGTGTTCTTGCTGGTTAGTTAGCAAGATGTTGTTGCTGCCTTAATAAACTTCTATATTATGATAGGCATTAAGCCCAAGACCAGACTTCTTGCGGGATGAACTTCTCTGTGTGTCCAGCTTCTCGGTGTGTCCAGCTTCTCGGTGTACATACATTATGTCCTGGACAATGTTCATTGCCAGCCCATCCTCCTATTTTGATAGTAATTATAGGAAGGATAAGATACATATACTGACCGACATCGGAATTATAAAATAGAAATCGGTACTACGGAATACAAACCGGAAAGCGATTTTCTACTTATGTTGCAAAGACAAATTAAACTAACCAAACCTAACCTTCCACGGCCAAATACACGTTATCTGAGACTTAATATAGTTCATATGTGTACTGTACTAGGAATAGGAAATTTTAAGTTTGTTTTCTACTTAATTTTTATCGGACTATACAAAGCGAATAGTACTATCGAATTGGTCAGTACGTCAATAATTGTACTATGGTGCACACAGTTACAGAAAAGTACTATCTAAGCAAGAGGATGGGTTGTCATTGTTCATAACTAAAGTATTTTTGCAGGTTGGTCAGTAAGCAATTGTGGGAGGTCTTAATAATGCTACAGAGGCTGGAAGGTTTTAACTTTAACACCAAACAAATTCCCTTATGATATTTGAATATATACAATGTATATGCAGTAAATATACACAAAAAATATATTTAATGCAGAAGAATGTTTAGGACTAAAGTATACTTGCAAATTTTGAGTTTGTGATCAATGTTTCTGGCCACTATTCTACGTTACTACTTCTGTAATTTATATTATTATAACAATTACACATATTATTTTACTGTTATAAATTACTGTTATTAGTTCTTATTAGTGTGAACTATTTCCCCTTGACTGCAGGTTGGGACGTGCTGCTGGGCTCAGCTCCTCGTCAGTCCTCCCTCACGCAACTGCCATGAGTTGGTGAGTGTCTGCGTCTCTCATTTACATTTGCTGAGCCACAACAACCTTTCCCTGTCTCCCAGTCCTCCCCACCATTCCCACTGTCAACCATCCCCTTGTTCTCCCAATCATTCCTCACTCCCAGTCCTTTTGTCCACCTCATCATCCCCCACTCCCCTGTCCCCTTGTCCTCCCCATCATTACCTATTCTCCTGTCCCCCTCGTCCCCCCATCCACAACTCTTCCGTCCCTTCGTCCTCCCCACCATTACCCCCCTCCCTTGTCCTCTCGTCCTCCCCCAACATACCCCACTTCCGTCCCCTCGTCTTCTCCATTCCCCACTCCCTCGTCCGATGCATTCCTAAATGATCTGATGTTTCCGTCAGAAAATTGGAAACATCAATTGGTCTGATGTTCCCATCAATGAAATATAAAAATAAACAATGAAAAAACGAAATGGAAAGCAATGAAAAAATAAATAATATACTATATTTTTCTCACAAAATCAAGATCTCATAAAATGAACGGTATGGTAAACATCACAGCTCAATTCCAACACAATGTCACACAAAATAATAAAATCAAAATGAAAATAAATCAAAATCCTGTAAAATTCAGTTTGTCAATGCAATCTGAAACACTGAAATGGAATTGTTACATAAGTAGTATAGCATGTGTTGCTCCTACGTGCAACAGATGGTGCTGTTTCTTAAAAATAATGTTTTTACCTGTCACAGGTGTGGCATCAATACTTATACTTACGAAATGAATGGTATGGTAAACAACACAGCTCATTTCCAACGCAATGAAACACAAAATATAAATAAAAATTAAAATATATGAAAATCTATGAAAATTCAATTTATCAATACAATCGTAAACATTGAAGGGAATCGTAACATATTTAGAATAATGTGTGTTGTTATTACATGCAACAGTTTCCAAAAAACAAGTTTTTTCCCTGTCACAGGTGTGGCATCTATATAGTAGGTATATAAAAACATGCGCGTATTCAAATGGAATATTGTGTTAAAATTACAAAACAATAGATGAAGAACTTTTGGAGATTACAACATGTGTTGCTCTTACGTCCAACAAATGGCCCTGTTAATAAAAAAAAGCATGTTTTTTCCTGTCACAGGTGAGGCCTGTATATACTAAGTATATTTTCATGAGCCTGCTCGAATGCAACGTTGAGTCAAAATTTCAAAGCAATCGATAAAGAGGTTTCGAAGATTTTCCTCACATAAAAAACACATGAAAAACAGTTTTTCAGAAAAAGCATGTTTTTGCCCCGTCACAGACGTGACATGTATTTAGTATGTACATAAAAACTTGCTCGGATGCAAATGAAACGTTGTCTGAAAATTTGAGAGCAATCGGTGAAGAACTTTCGGAGATTAGCGATTTTGAACAAACGAACATTTCCATTTTAATTTATATACTAGCTGTACCCGCCACGCGTTGCTGTGGCTAAGTCTGGTTAAATGGAAAAGAAAAAGAGAAAATGCACGTTTCTAACATGTTTAATTTCACAATGCTTGTGGGTATACAATATTTTTTCTTGTTCCACTGTCTGTGAAAATATAGAGATTGTCTGATTGCCGACTCTAGAACACGCAACATATAATTGTCCATTTGAGAAGCAATCCGTGTCTAGATCTAAACCACACTATTCTAAAGATTGGCCCTGAGCTTTGTTGATGGTGATTGTAAACGACAATCGAATTGGGAATTACTATCTCTTAAATTGAAAGGGCAAATCCGTTGAAATCATATGAATGTGAGGAATGAGAACATCTTCACCTTTGAAAGGTCCTGTCAAGATTGTTGCTTCTACATCGTTGCTGAATAATTTTGTACTGCAAGCCGCGTGCCGTTGCTCAGCTTTCGCTGGTTGATATTTCCTAATATGATATTTGGCACGCCGATTTTTAATTGCAGTTCGTGAGGTGATGGTATCTCTGGCAGAGTGAGTGAATTAAAAAATTGTTAGATAATTAACCGCTTCATCTGCTTCCACCACAGTGTCGACGAACTTGTACGTGACTGCCTTGCTTTGTATGCTAGGCTAAATAATATTGTTGAGTTCTAAGACGTCTTTGTTCTTGGCCGCAAGAACAGCTCGTTCACTCAGCCAATCTTGTTTCTTATAATTGGTCTGAATATTGGGAAACACTTTTTCAACCAATTCTTCTTTTGACGTCACTAAATTGTAGAAGTTATGAGGTAATGAAATTCGTCCTGAGGTCAGATCAACCAGCATGTTTCCGTTCCCAATTTCCAGAAATTGATGTGAGAAAATCTCAGCTGATGAGTCGTTTTGCAGTTGGACACGCATATTTGTAGTTAATTTTAACATCTTTACATGGCGCCACCAAGTAAAGTATTTCAGGCAAGCATTTATTTCGTCCACTGGTGTCGATTGAGGAATTACAGGTAATGTTTGCATGAAATCTCCTGCAAGCAGTATTAATGCATTCCCAAATGGTCTGATGTTTGCACGCAAATCTTGCAATGATCGATCATGGGCCTCGAGCAATTTTTTGAGGACCATAGTGCATTCATCCCAAACAATAAGTTTACAATTCTACAATAATTTTCCCATGCCGGATGCTTTGGAAATGTTGCACGTGGGAGTTTCAATGATTTGCATGTTCAATGGCAATTTCAAAGCCGAAGTAGCAGTTCTTCCACCTGGTAGCAATGCCGCAGCTATTCCAGACAATGCAAGAGATAAGGTTATGCCATTTTGGGATCGAAATGCTGCCAAAATCAATCTAGTTAGAAAGGTTATATAGTTCCACTTGGCGCATCTAAGAAGATTTTTCCAAACCCGTTATTGACAGTTTGAATTTTTTTATCGTAAATGCCTTTTCGCTCAAGTGTAAGCTTAAGAATATTTTATTGCACATACGATAACAGATTACCCGTGTTGTAATTTTGTTCATGTAACGTGGTTGAGGTGGGGTCCCTCGATTGTTTCAGACGTGGCTTGACATGTATATGAATGGGATTGGGAGGTTATAAATAGGAGCTGCCTCATATGGGGCCAAATGGCCTTCTGCAGTTACCTTGTTCTTATGTTTATGTTCTTATGTTTATGTTCTTACGACGTAATTCTACACTGAACGAAGCAGCAGCAGATCGATTCGGTGATGGTATTCCCAATTGAATGAGAACATTGTTCGCGATTTCTAAGCACAAATATTCGATCATTATCAACGCTTCGTTGTAGATTTCTGCTGTGAAATTCATGTTCATATTTGAATTTTCCTTGTGTACTCGACGGACAATATCTTCAGCCATGTGCGATTTGTGTTTCTCCCATAACTCTGTTGGAGATGAAGGAGAGTCGATGGTCAATATGATTGCAAACAATGCACGAATTTGATTTGGATGTAACGTGTTGGACGTGTCATTAATGCATATATCCCAGTGTCGGTCGTTCTCCAATAAATTCAGAGCGTGACATGTACTACAGAAAGTGGCATGTGTTACTCCGCTGACAAATCTCAATTGCTGGAAAGACGATGGACTGGGCACATTTACCAAGAACTTGCGAAGATAGAAGCATTCATCTTGATTGGAATGCACGATGTACAGTCTGCCTATCGTAGTTTGTTTGAATATGCCAGGTTGTCCGTCGACTCGCTCTCTTCGTTTACGTCGTTCAAATGATTTTCTACTGGCATTCCATGTGTAATACGTATGCACTTCCAAATACAGCAATATTTTCGCAAACGCGTCATTTTGACATAACGTGAAGAAAGCAGTTAACGTTGTAGCCGGTGGATTCATAACTGTTTGTTGCACATTTGCAGCAACTGAAACTGAAAAATAAGAAAATCAATTAAAAATACAGAATAAAAAACTGTGAAAAAAAGAACCAATTAAGCCATACCCATGAAATGAACGATATGGTAAACAACACAGCTCAATTCCAACGCCATGTCACACAAAACAATTAAAGGAAAATGAAAGTAAATAAGAATCTATGAAAATTCAATATATCTATGCAATCGGAAACATTGAAATTGAATCGTAACATATCTTGTATATCGTGTGTTGCTCTTTTGTGCAACAGATGGCGCTGTTTTTAAAAAATGCCTGTTTTTACCTGTCACAGGTGTGGAATCTAAATAGTAGGTATATCAAAACACACACGTATTCGAAAGGAACGTTGTGTCAAAATTTCAAAGCAATCGGTGAAGAACTTTCGGAGATTACAGCGTGTGGGTCGAGGCCGTCAGGTCGGGTCGTTCCATGCGGGTCGCTCCACGCTGTATATAAACTGGTGATGCCACTAGCTCCAATTGGGTTTCTTCGCTCTATCAATTGAGATTTCACCCATGATACGTTGCACCCTGCTTGCTTCACACTGCGAGAGGCCAAATACCATGATCTAGCCTCTATGCTTCTTCAATGTCCCGACTATTTGACGTTTCTTCGCAGACCCTACTAACAAATGTGTCTTTCACCGGCGGCTACCTACTACTCAAGAAGTAGTGTGTGTGTGCGTGTGTGTGTGTGTGTGTGTGTACTCACCTAGTTGTACTCACCTAGTTGTGCTTGCGGGGGTTGAGCTCTGTCTCTTTGGTCCCGCCTCTCAACCGTCAGTCAACAGGTGTGTGTGTGTGTGTGTACTTACCTACTTGTACTTACCTAGTTGTGCTTGCAGGGATTGAGCTCTGGCTCTTTGGTCCCGCCTCTCAACTGTCAATCAACTAATGTAGAGGTTCCTGAGCCTACTGGACTCTATCATATCTACACTTGAAGCTGTGTATTGAGTCAGCCTCCACCACATCAGTTCCTAATGCATTCCATTTGTCTACTACTCTGACACTGAAAAAATTCTTTCTAGCGTCTCTATGGCTCATTTGGGCACTCAATTTCCACCTGTGTCCCCTAGTGCGTGTGCCCCTTGTGTTAAATAGTCTGTCTTTGTCTACCCTATCAATTCCTCTGAGAATCTTGTATGTTGTGATCATGTCCCTTCTAACTCTTCTGTCTCCCAGTGACGTAAGGTTTAATTCCCGTAGTCTCTCCTCGTAGCTCATACCTCTCAGTTCGGGTACTAGTCTGGTGGTAAACCTTTGAATCTTTTCCAGTTTAGTCTTATGCTTGACTAGATATGGACTCCATGCTGGAGCCGCATACTCCAGGATTAGGCTGACATATGTGGTATATAACTTTCTGAAAGAATCCTTACACAAGTTTCTAAAGGAGGCTCTCACGTTAGATAACCTGGTATATGCCGCTGATGTTATCCTCTTGATATGAGCTTCAGGGGACAGGTCTGGCGTGATATCAACCCTCAGTTCTTTCTCTCTCTCTGACTCTTGCAGTACTTCATCTCCCAAATGATACCTTGTATCTGGACTTCTGCTCCCTACACCTATCTTCATTACATTACATTTGCTTGGGTTAAACTCAAACAACCGCTTGTTCGACTATTCCTTCAGTTTGTCTAGGTCTTCTTGAAGCCTCAAGCAGTCCTCCTCTGTCTTAATCCTTCTCATAATTTTGGCACCGTCAGGGACATCATTTACCTATTTCAGAAATAGGATACGACAGAGTACAGATCCCTGTGGGACTCCACTGGTGGTGGTGGTGGTGTGTGCGTGTGTGTGTGTGTGTGTGTGTGTGTGTGTGTGTGTGTGTGTGTGTGTGTGTGTGTGTGTGTGTGTGTGTGTGTGTGTGTGTGTGTGTGTGTTTGTACTCACCTATTTGTACTCACCTATTTGTGCTTGCAGGATCGAGCATTGACTCTTGGATCCCCCCTTTCCAGCCATGGGTTGTTTACAACAATGACTCCGGTCCCATTTCCCAATCATACCTAATTTTAAATGTATGAATAGAGTTTGCTTCCACAATCTGTTCCTTAAGTGCATTCCATTTTCCCACTACTCTCACGCTAAAAGAAAACTTCCTAACATCTCTGTGACTCATCTGAGTTTCCAGTTTCCATCCATGTCCCCTCGTTCTGTTATTATTACGTGTGAACAATTCATCTATTTCCACTTTGTCAATTCCCCTGAGTATTTTATATGTCACTATCATATCTCCTCTCTCCCTTCTTTTCTCTAGTGTCGTAAGGTTCAGTTCCTTCAGACGCTCTTCATATCCCATCCCTTGTAACTCTGGGACAAACCTCGTCGCAAACCTATGAACCTTCTCCAGTTTCCTTATGTGTTTCCTCAGGTGGGGGCTCCATGATGGCGCGGCATACTCTAAGACGGGTCTCACGTAGGCAGTGTATAATGCCCTAAAAGCCTCCTCATTTAGGTTTCTGAATGAAGTTCTAATTTTCGCCAGTGTAGAGTACGCTGCTGCCGTTATCCTATTTATATGTGCCTCAGGAGTTAGATTAGGTGTCACATCCACTCCCAGGTCTTTTTCTCCAATCGTTACAGCAGTTCCCCAGTTACAGTAGGCAGTTCCCCTTCATTGTGTACTGTCCCTTTGGTCTCCTATCACCTGATCCCATTTCCATAACTTTACATTTACTGGTGTTGAACTCCAGTAGCGTGGCTGTGTGTGTGTGTGTGTGTGTGGTGTGTGTATGTGGTGTGTGTATGTGTGTGTGTGTGTGTATGCACCTAGTTGTGTTTGCGGAGGTTGAGCTTTGCTCTTTCAGCCCGCCTCTCAACTGTCAATCAACTGTTTACTAACTACTTTTTTTCCACACCACACACACACACACACACACACACCCCAGGAAGCAGCCCGTGACAGCTGTCTAACTCCCAGGTACCTGTTTACTGCTAGGTAACAGGGGCATTCAGGGTGAAAGAAACTTTGCCCATTTGTTTCCGCCTCGTGCGGGAATCGAACCCGCGCCACAGAATTACGAGTCCTGCGCGCAATCCACCAGGCTACGAGGCCCTGTGTGTGTGTGTGTGTTTGTGTGTATACTCACCTAGTTGTATTAACCTAGTTGTGCTTGCGGGGGATGAGCTCTGGCTCTTTGGTCCCGCTTCTTAACTGTCAATCAACTGGTGTACAGATTCCTGAGCTTACTGGGCTCTATCATATCTACATTTGAAACTGTGTATGGAGTCAGCCTCCACCACATCACTGCCTAATGCATTCCATCTGTTAACTACTCTGACACTGAAAAAGTTCTTTCTAACGTTCCTGTGGGTCATTTGGGTACTCTGTTTCCACCTGTGTCTTCTTCTTCGCATACTACCCGTGTTAAACAATTTATCTTTATCTATTATGTCAATTCCTCTGAGAATTTTGTAGGTAGTGATCATGTCTCCCCTTACTCTTCTATCTTCCAGTGTTGTGAGGTGCATTTCCCGCAGCCTTTCCTTGTAACTCATGCCTCTTAGTTCTGGGACTAGCCTAGTGGCATACCTCTGAACTTTTTCAAGTTTCGCCTTGTGCTTGACAAGGTATGGGCTCCATTCTGGGGCCGCATACTCCAGGATTGGTCTTACATATGTGGTATATAAGGTCAACCCGTCCTCGCAAATTCGTATAGTCAATATTGACTTATTAGTTACGTGCATAGGTGACATACTAAACATAATAGTTTCCCTTGAAAAGCTTCATAGAAATCACCGATCTTACCTAACCTACTTAGTATGTTAAAATAAGCATCTTATAGCTTCGTAATTACAATTGTTTCTTAACCTATTATAGGTATAGGTTAGGTAATAATAGTAATTACGAAGCAATAAGATGCTTATCTTAACATACTAAGTAGGTTAAGTAAGGTCAGTGTTTTCTATGAAGCTTTTCAAGGGAAACTATTATGTTAAGTATGTCACCTATGCACATATTTAATAAGTCAATATTGACTATACGAATTTGCGAGGACGGGTTGATAAGGTTCTGAATGATTCCTTACACAGGTTCCTGAAGGTAGTTCTGATGTTAGCCAGCCTCGCATGTGCTGCAGATGTTAATCTTTTGATGTGGGCTTCAGGAGACAGGTTTGGTGTGATATCAACTCCCAGATCTTTCTCTCTGTCAGTTTCATGAAGGACTTCCTTCCTTATTAAGTATCCTGTGTCTGGCCTTCTGTTTCCACTGCCTAGTTTCATTACCTTACATTTACTCGGGTTGAACCTTAATAGCCATTTGATGAACCATTCATTCAGTCTGTCTAGGTCATCTTGTAGCCTCATACTATCTTCCTCCGTCTTAATCCTCTTCATAATTTTTACATCATCAGCAAACCAAGTGAGGAATGATTCTATACCATCTTGAAGATCATTTACATATATAAGAAACAGTAGGGGTCCAAGAACTGAACCCTGTGGGATTCCACTGGTGACGTCTTGCTAAACTGAGACCTCGCCCCTTACAGTGACTCGCTATCTTCTGTTACTTAGGTGCTCACTTATCCAATGGAGTACCTTCCCTTTCACTCCTGCCAGCATCTCTAGCTTTCGCACTAGTCTCTGGTGTGGAACTGTGTCAAAGGCTTTCTGGCAATTTACAAATAGGCAGTCTGCCCACCCCTCTCTTTCTTGTCTGATGCGTTTCGCTTGATCATAGACTTCAATTAATCCTGTGAGGCATGACTTGTTTGATGCTTGTTGCCTGATCATAGAATTCAATTAATCCTGTGAGGCATGACTTGTCTGATGCTTGTTGCCTGATCGTAGAATTCAATTAATCCTGTGAGGCATGATATGCCACCCCTGCAACCATGTTGGTGTCGTGTCACAAAATTCCTTTGCTCCAGATGTTCCACTAGCCTTCTTCGCACAATTTTCTCCATTAACTTGCATGGTATGCAAGTAAATTAGGGACAATGGCCTGTAGTTCAGTGCTTCCTGTCAATCCGCCTTCTTGTATATCGGGACAACGTTCTCCGTCTTCCAAATTTTTAGTAGTTCACCTGTTACCAGTGATTTGTTATACACCATTGAGAGTGACAGGCACAGTGCTTCTGCTCCTTCCTTTAGTATCCATGGCGATATTCCATCCGGGCCTATAGCCTTTGTCACATCCAACTCTTACAAAAGCTTCCTTACATCTCCACTGGTAATCTCAAATTCCTGTAATGGTGCTTGGTTAACTATTCCTTCCCTTATCTCTGGAACTTCTTGCTCCAATGTGAAGACTTCCTGTAATTTCCTATTGAGTTCCTCGCACTCTGCTTTGTCGTTTGTAGTGAATCTGTCTGCCCATATCCTCAGTTTCATTACCTGTTCCTTCACTGTTGTCTTTCTCTAGATGTGGCTGTGTAGCAATTTGGGTTGAGTCTTAGCCTTGCCTGCTATGTCGTTTTCATATTGCCCTTCTGCCTCTCTTCTTACCTTGACGTATTCATTTCTGGCTCTCTGGTATCCTTCTCTGCTCTCAGGTGTCCTGTTGTTTCTATAGTTTCTCCATGCTCATTTACTTTCTTTTTTAGCTAGCTTACATCTCTTATTAAACCATGGGTTTCTCATTTGCATTTCATTTTTTACCTTTAGGCCTGGGCAAACTTTTATTCTGCCTCCTTACATTTCAATGTGATGTATTCCATCATGTCTTGGGCCGTCTTTCCCCTTAGCTCTGTTTCCCATGTTATATCCGTTAGGAATTTTCTCATCTCCTGATAGTTTCCCTTACGGAATGCTAGCCTTTTGCTTTCAGTTCCCTTTCTCGAGTACTTTAACCCTTCTTCGACCAGATACTCAAATGTTAATACACTGTGATCGCTCATTCTTACTGGGGCATCGAAGTCAATTTCCCTTATGTCGGAGTCATTCTGAGTGAATACTAGGTCGAGTCTCGCTGGTTCATCATTTCCTCCCACCCTTGTGGTTACTCTAACATGCTGGCTTAAGAAGTTTCTTGTTGCCACCTCCAGTAGTTTAGCTCTCCATGTTTCCTCTCCTCCATGCAGATCCTTGTTCTCCCAGTCTATCCTTCCATTAAAGAAGTCACCCATGAAGAGCAGATGTGATCGAATTCTACAGGCAGCAGAGGCTGCTCTCTCAATTATATTGTTAACTGCCATGTTGTTTCTATCATACTCTTGCCTAGGTCTTTGTCATTTTGTGGAGGGTTATATATCTTTGCTACTACTGCTTCATCCTCCCATCGTCATTGTGCCTGTTATGTAGTCTCTAAACCCTTCACAGCCAGGGATAACCATCTCCTTGAAACTCCATTGTTTTCTCATTAGTAGAGCCACTCCACATCGTTCCCTACCCTCCCTCTCTTTTCTTATTACAGTGTATTCCTGGGGAACACCGCATTTGTTATGATTCCTGAGAGTTTTGTTTCCGTGAATCCAATTACATCTGGATTTACTTCTTGTGCTCTTTCCATAAGTTCACTTGCCTTGCTTGTAATTCCATTGAGTACATCACCTTGAAGCTGACTCTTTTCTGCCCATCCTCAGTCTCTGTTGATCCCACTGGAGTCAGTAAACATGGAGGGTCTGGGATGGAGAGGGGGAAGGCTGGGCCCTGGGTTGTGAGGGGGGGGGGTGAGTGGGACCTAGGTTGTGAGGGGCCTTGGAGGATCTGGTTTGGAACGGGTAGTAGCGAAGGGAAGGCTTGGAGGGGTGGGGGGGGGGTGATAGGGAGGGCTTGGGGGTGGGGGAAAAGAGGGGGCTTATGTGGGTAGGGGAGGAGGGCAGGCTTGGGGGGTGGGGGGAGAAAGGATGGCATGGGGGGAGGGGAAGAAATGAGGGCTTTGGGGGGACGGGGAGAAAGGAGAGCTTCTGGGGGCAGGAGAGGAGGAAGGGCTTGGGGGCATGAAGGAGACAGGAGGCCTTATTGGGGTGGGGAGATAGGAATGCTTAGGGGGTGGGGGAGATGGGAATGCTTAGGGGGGGGGGGAGAGGGGAGGGGATAGGTGGGTGGGGGAGAAGGGATGAAGGAAGGAAGGAAGGGCTTAGGGTGGAGGGGGAGTATAGGGGCTGGAGCAGGTAGGGCTTCTATTGGGTGGGCGGTGGGTGTGCTCCTCCTCCCACTGAGGCTGTTGAATTGCCTGTGCAGGGTTCCCCCACTCCCTTTGGGGTCAATGGGTTCCCGGCTGTGGTTCCTGATTCCTGTCTCTCACTTTGCGCTCCTTCCTCGCTGCTGCAACCCTCGAGCTCTCCTCCCTGCTCATATCCCTCTGCAGGAAAACCTTCTTGTACTTCTGTACATTGAATAGGCCTTCTTTGCTAGAATTTCTTCTCTTGTGTCCTCGCTTTTGAAAAACACTTTTATCAATCGATCTTTGTCCTTGTTGTACCGGCCAAGCCTGAAAACCTTTTCTATATTCTGTGCATCCCTCTCCATCTGTACCCCTTTAAGGATCTCTTTGACTGTGGCTTTGTTCGTATCTCTCCTCAACCGTGAACTGGCCCCTATTTGCTCCTTACTACCTACTACAACTACTGCTCTTTTCCTTTCTATCAGTCGGCTAGTGCATCTTTCTGCTTCCTGAGAAGTAGCAACATTCATGGCAATTTCCTGTACTGCAGAGCAACTTTTGGGGTCCTTCTAAGTAAGTCTGAAAAGGAGGGCTGTATTGTAGAAATCCCTTCTAAAGATACAGTAGCATCTTCCTGGAGGCTGGTTCGTGGTTGATATTGGGGATTCTCTTTCAAGCTTTTAATCTCCCCCTTGCCTCATTCAGTTCATCTGGCAGGTTGGCTACCTTTAGCTCCATTACCTTTAGTTCCTCTTTGATTTCTACCAACATTTAAAAGAGTATCTCCTGAAGTGAGACCTCTTCTCCTTCTCCTCTCTCTGTGTTTCGTGTTCTCCCCTGCCGTGTTTGTTTCCTATTCCAATTCTCCAATCCAATGTGTGTGTGTGTGTGTGTGTGTGTGTGTGTGTGTGTGTGTGTGTGTGTGTGTGTGTGTGTGTGTGTGTGTGTGTGTGTGTACTCGCCTAATTGTACTCACCTAATTGAGCTTGCGTGGGTTGAGTTCTTTGGTCCCGCCTCTCAACTGTTAATCAACAGGTAATCAGGTTCCTGGGTCTTTTGGGCTCTATCATATCTACACTTGAAACCTCATTGACAGCCGGGGATAACCATCTCCTTGAAACTCCATTCTTTTCTCATTGGTAGGGCCACTCCACCTCCTTCCCTACCCTCCCTCTCTTTTCTTATTTCAGTGTATTCCTGAGGAACACCGCATTTGATATGAAACTCTGTATGGAGTCTTTCTGACTCCATACAGAAAGAAATCCATTCTTTTCTGTATGGAGTCAGCCTCCACCACATTTGTCAACCACTCTGACACTAAAAAAGTTCTTTCTAATATCTCTGTGGCTCATTTGGGCACTCAGTTTCCACCTGTGTTCCCTAGTGCATGTGCCCCTGGTGTTAAGTAGCCTTTCTTTATCTACCCTATCAATTCTCTTGAGAATCTTGAATGTGGTGATCATGTCCCCCCTAACTCTTCTGTCTTCCAGCGAAGTGAGGTTTAATTCCCGTAGTCTCTCCTCGTAGCTCATACCTCTCTGCTCGGGTACTAGTCTGGTGGCAAACCTTTGAACCTTTTTCAGTTTAGTCTTAACCTTAACTAGATGTGGACTTAATGCTGGGGCTGCATACTCCAGGATTGGCCTGACATATGTGGTATACAAAGTTCTGAATGATTCCTTACACAAGTTTCTGAATGCCGTTCTTATGTTGGTCAGCCTGGCATATGCCGCTGATGTTATCCTCTTGATATGAAGTGCAGGGGACAGGTTTGGCATGATATCAACCCCCAAGTCTTTTTCTCTCTCTGAATCTTGAACAATTTCATCTCCCAGATGATACCTTGTATCTGGCCTCCTGCTCCCTACACCTATCTTCATTACAATACATTTGCTTGGGTTAACCTCTAACAACCATTTGTTTGACCATTCCTTCAGCTTGTCTAGGTCTTCTTGAAGCCTCAAGCAGTCCTCCTCTGTCTTAATCCTTCTCATAATTTTGGCATCGTCCGCAGGCATTGAGAGAAATGAATCTATACCCTCCGGGAGATCATTTACATATATCAGAAACAAGTTAGGACCCAGTACAGAGCCCTGTGGGACTCCACTGGTGTCTCACGCCAATCTGAGGTTTCACCCCACACCGTAACTCTTTGCTTCCTATTGCTTAGGTACTCCCTTATCCACTGGAGCACCTTACCAGCTACACCTGCCTGGTCTCTCCAGCTTATGTACCACCCTCTTATGTGGAACTGTGTCAAAGGCTTTCCGACAATCCAAGGAAATGCAGTCCGCCCAGCCTTCTCTTTCTTGCTTAATCATTGGCACCTGGTCGTAGAATTCTTTTAAGCCAGTCATGCAAGATTCACCCTCCCTGAACACCCATGATGGAGATTTGTCACGAAGTCCCTTCTCTCCAGATGTGTTACTAGTTTTTTTCTCACGATCTTCTCCATAACGGTGCATGGTATACAAGTCAAGGACACTGGCCTGTAGTTCAGGGCCTCTTTTCTGTCGCCCATTTTGTTTATTGGGACCAAATTCGCCGTCTTCAATATTTCTGGTAGGTCTCCCGTCCCCAGTGGCCTACTATACACTATGGAGAGTGGCAAGCAAAGTGCCTCTGCACACTCTTTCAGTACCCATGGAGAGATCCCGTCTTGACCAGTAGGCTTTCTAACATCCAAATCCAGCAGGTGTCTCTTGATCTCCTCTCTCGTAATTTCGAACCCTTCCAAGGCCGCCTGGTTCACTTCCCATTATCCTAGCACAGTGACCTCACCTTGTTCTATTGTGAAGACCTCCTGGAACCTCTTGTTGAGTTCTTCACACACCTCTTTCTCATTCTCTGTATACCTGTCCTCGCCTGTTCTAAGTTTCATTACCTGTTCTTTCACTGTTGTTTTCCTCCTGATGTTGCTGTGGAGTAGCTTAGGTTCTGTCTTGGCTTTGTGTGCTATATAATTTTCATAACTTTTCTCTGCTTCTCTTCTCACCGTGACATACTCATTCCTGATTCTTTGGTATTTCACTCTGCTTTCTGGTGTTCTGTTATTCTGGAAGTTCCTCTACACCCTTTTGTTCAGTTCCTTTGCTTCCTTACATGCCCATTCCATATTATACCATGGATTTTTCTTTTGCTTCTCGGATTTTTTCCTTTGGGCCGGGATGAACCTGTTAACTGCCTTCTGACACTTTTGGGTGACATAGTCCATCATATTTTGTACAGACGTAGCTCTGAGGTCTGTGTCCCAAGGTATTTCCCTTAGGAAACCTCTCATCTCCTCATAATTCCCCTTTCGGTTTGCCAGCCTTTTGATTCCTATTTCTTTTTGGGGGGAGATAATTCCTACCAGGTACTCAAATTGTATACACTGTGATCACTCATTCCCAAGGGTGCTTCCATCTTAACTTCCCTTATATCCACTCATTTAGGATAAATATCAGATTGTGCATGGCTAGTTCATCTTCTCCTCTCATTCTTGTTAGTTCCTTGATGTGCTGGCTTAGAAAGTTGCTTGTTGCCACGTCGAGCAGATTAGCTCTCCATGTTTCTGGTCCTCCATGCGGGTCTCTGCTCTCCAATCTATCATCCCGTGGTTGAAGTCCTTCCATGATTCGTAGTCCAGATCCATTCCGCTAGCAACACAAGCTACTCTCTCTCTTATGTTAATGGTGGCCATGTNCCTTTCCTGGCGATCGGGTACATTCTCTAAACCTTTTCTATAGCACTCCGGCGTCAGCTTGAACGAATGGAGCACGGCCCGTTTAACTGCTCATAGTTGGTACACTCCTGGAGATCGAGCATGTTTGTAAGCTTCACGAGCTTCACCAGTGAGCCTTCCTTGAACTAGCTCCGCCCACTCTGCCCTCGGCCACTTCTTCAACGTAGCGACCCTTTCGAAGTGCTCGAAGAAGCCCTCAGCCTCATTAGGCACGAAGACGGGCAAATCCCTCTCTCTCACTCGGCGGTCTTCCTGCTGTTGTGGTGGGGCAGTTGGAACTAGTCCCAGCTCAGCTCGCTTCAGCTCAATCTCCTTGTTCGCTTCAACCTCCTGCAGCTTCGTCCTAGCTTCTATTTCGCGCCCTCTCGTTGCAGCTGTGCCTCTCGTTCTTCTCGTTGCTGCTGTGCCTCCCTCTCTGCTCCTCGCGCCTCAGCTGCTGTGCTTCTCTTTCTTCTCGGCGCAGCTGTGCTTCTCTCTCTGCTTCCTCGCGCCTCAGCTGTGCTTCTCTTTCTTCTCTGCGCAGCTGTGCTTCCCTTTCTGCTTCCTCACGCTTCAGCTGTGCTTCTATCTGCATCTTCATTATTTCTAGCTTGATACTGCGCCTGCTGCCACTGGATCCCCGGCTGCTGCCACCGGTACTCAGTTCTCTCCTCCACTGGCAGGTGTCTGTGGCCGTTCCTCTCCTAAGGCTTCATCACGTGCCTTGAGCTGTGCCATGATCTCAAGTCTTCTCTCTCCCACTTTGGAAGCTCTCAACTTGATCCCAAAGTGGTCGGCGATCGTCTGCAGCTGTGCCTTGGTGCACTCCTCCAGTACTTGCTCGTCTCTCGTGTCTATAAACCTGGCTACTTTATCACCCTCCATCTTGTGACAATGAGTGAAAACCTAGGCCTGATATTTAATACCACAATTACCACCTTGATCTTGCTCGTTATCCTGGCAAGGTCGCCAATGTCGGGGTTTCACGGTGTTCTCGTTAGAGAGGGTTAAAGCAACAATAGACTGGATCTCCTTCCCAGGTGGTTGCTCCAACAATAACCCTTACTCACCGTCGTTCGGCGGGTCTTCCCTCAATCCTCTAGGCTCCACTGCTGGCCTCGGAGAGTATCCCAGTCGATCTCACAACCGGCCTTTAGATTATAAGATGAGTGAGAGCACAGATCGTTCCCTCAATCTGTGGCCCCCCGACACCGAACTCTTACACAGCCTTCAAGGTCGCCAACTGGTTTTCTTGTGTCCAGTAACACTGCAGTGGTCAGGTGTAATTGTGGCAAGAGCAAATTCCAATAATATAGTATCAGGCAGGTCACTCTGCTTTACATCAATACACGGTCACAAGATAAATGGAGGGGATGATATCAAACACCAAAGAGTTTTGGTATTTTACTTAAAAGACAACGAGAAATATATATGCATCAATGTATCAGGATTAATATATGACTGTTGCTCCATTCATAGCATAATATTCTAGAGCGCACCGATATGGTAACATCGGCACGTGTCACCTGTCAGACTCAGCTGACCGAAACCCTCGCGATCGTGGGAACAGACTAGTACTTGTTTTCTAATTGTCACGATCCCCGTTTATTTAACTTTTTCCAAAACACTATTCAACGTTCACATGGTTTACTTATGATTTCACTGGCCTCACGATCAACATCTTATTCACAATACTCTCACAGTGACTTTTCACCGTACCAAAAGATTACTCTATTCTTAATAATATTTACTGTGAATGCACTCACTTGATCACTGAACTTTTCTTTATATCTATACTTTCTCTTAAAGAGATATCACTGACGATCACTTCGCGTATATGATATTATTCAGTACACAGGCATGTCATATATAAATCAGTAATAAAATGTCAGGCATATATATATATACATCATGAAGATCAATACACAGGCATTTATATTAATAGATTATAGAGATCAACACACAGGCATTTATATCGATAGATTATAGAGATCAATCCACAGGCATTTATATCAATAGATTATAGAGATCAATACACCAATATCTGGTTTACTACCAATATATATAATAATAATAATCACAGATCAATAATAATAATAGTCACAGTAAATTCTCTGATGAATCTTGGTGCTTGCACACACCCACACATAGATATATATATGTAAACTGATACTGTGAGCGCTCTGGGTAGCCTCACCACATACTGTGCTCTCTGTGACTTAAACTCAGGTGAGACTTGCTCACGACATACAAAATATCCTGACAAGAATATATTAGCTAACTAAAGGGGAAATGGGAGGGTAACTGTAAACACCTACTTCACCTATCCTAGGATGACAGTTGGGTTGTAGCTCCTGGTCCAGGCTCTCGCCTCGTTCACCATCCAGAAACACAAGCCCTACGCCTTAGGATGTCGCGTCTCGCCGCTTCTGTACACAGCAGGTCCGTGCTTCTTCCTCTACAGTACGTCGCAGGGTCGAAGTCGGTCTCCTGGCCGTCAACTTTCCTCCCAACTACGGCAGCCAGCCTACGTTTCGGCGGTCGTCGCACGTTTCCCAATTAGTCCTTGTCACTGTTCTCCTAGAGGAACTGCCTCTCACCACTACGAAGTCGCTGTGAAGTTATCAGCCGTCCCGGACGACACACGCACAGCACCCGACTTCAGAGCACTTGAAGCTCACTTCACTGTCAATTCCCTCGTCGTCTAGATATATCGCTAGGTATTTGGGAAGACTTCTCGACGTGCTTGCATCCAACTGTTGACTCGTAGGGTTCCACGAAGGTGGGGTTACTGTCAAACTTGACAGGATCGTCGATCACTCGTTCAACCTGGTTGACAAGGCTGTCAACCCGGTTCACTCACGGTGGGTGGCCCGGCCACTAAGCTGTCTCTTATACTGGTGAACTGCCAACGACGACACACGTCGATGCCCGGCCCACTTCTTGCAACGCACCTGTCCCCTGAGCACTTGTTGCTCAATATTCTGTCAATTCCTTATCTGAGCCACTACTGGGTTGCAGGAAGACCTCACAGAGTGCGTGCCAACAACTGGAGACGCTTAAATCCACCGGAGTTCGGTAAATCCGTCACTCCGACAGGACGACCGATCGCGCGTCCTACCTCTCGGACGTGTCGTGAAAGACTGATGTCGCCTGTCGCCAACACGGGCGGACCCCCTATGCCTATGTGACGTCACTTTTCCCAAAGTTGGTTTTCATTGGCTCCCAGTGCCATGTCGCTGACGGTGACCAATCTGGCGCCACTGACGTCACACAGTTTTGGCGGGAGAACAGACTTGCCAGCGCCATATTGGCTCCCTAAAGGGCCTATCCCACAGGCCAAAATACTACATTTTCTCAAATTTCTCGGCTCTTCGAGAATACTGTTCTCTCCCACATATGTTCAATTGTTGCCTGCAATGTAGAGAACGCTCGGGAATAGTGGACATGACTCTTACAGCAGGCGTGGGAGAATCAGAAGGGTGGGAACACCGTCACAATATATATATATATATATATATATATATATATATATATATATATATATATATATATATATATATATATATAGGGAATGAGCTAGGGAGGAGTGATAAAAAATAAATATGATTTAGCATAGAATGGAATATAGCTAGTAGGAGAAAATTCGGTTCAAGTGCAAGATTTCCAGAAAGCTGATTTGAATTGCCTAAACCTATCATATGAAGAAAGATTGGCAAAGCTTAAATTACATTCACTAGAAAGGCGAAGAATTAGGGGTGACATGCTAGATGTGTATAAGTGAAAGAATGCACATAACACAGGAGAAATTAATAGGGTATTAAAAGTATCAACACAAGACAGAACACGAAACAATGGGTATAAATTGAATATGTTTAGATTTAGGAAAGACCTGGGTAGGTTACTGTTCCGGTAATATTGTTGTTGTTTTGTGGAACCAATTACCGCATAACATAATAGAAGTTGGGGTCCCTTGGCTGTTTCAAGCGTATGTTAGACATATATATTTTAATGAGATTGGGTAGGCAAGCAAGCAAACATGACTCAAGTTAAGTTATATTTGTGCTAGTCGCCCCTGATATATTTCCCATTTTCTCTAAATTCTATTCCAGAGAAAACATTTTTACGGGCCTCCATCCCCGTTTTCATCGAGTAAAGACTAAGATAATTGACAGAAAAATATACACACGTTCCATTTTTTTGGTTCAAACACTGGCCAGTTACAAATTATTAGTCCACTTTGCATTACTCTAAAGGAGTAAATGTATATAAACTCCAAAAGCCTGGCTTAACACCAGCAGCAAACAGAGAAACTGAGAGCGAGTTATCAGGGAGCGCACATGAGCGGTAAATGTGTACACTCTTTTCACTTTGGTCTCCTCATTTTTCGTCATATGTCTTTCATTTTAGTATCAATGTTTTCTCGCAATAGAATTCTCTACAGGTTTTAATGCATATAAACTCCAAACGCACGGCATACCACCCGCACAAAACAGAGAAAGTTACCCGGGAGCGCTCAAGAGCATATCGACTCGCATTTTATCCTTTGCTTGGATCTGAAGGGTTTTCGGTGCACCACGCTGCAATCTGATAGTACCACAGGTGTATACCTCATCTTCAAGCAGCAATTCACTCGTTCAAACCGACTTAAAATAGTTATCCATATATAAATGGTAACCTTTGTTCTTCAGTGGTTCAAAACGGAAAGACGTTGGAGCGCAGTTTAAAATCAGTTCCCCCAAAATCGAATAAAACCCTGAATTTTAGCAAATATTTTAAATTTTGATGTCATACTTCATCATTAGTGAATATTTAGCAGCTAAAATTTTGACTCCATACTTTGTCATTAGTGGGTGAAAGTGTTAGAAACTAGTCATATGAAGTAAGATTGTCAAAGCTTAAATAAGAGAGGTCACGACCTCTCTGTAGGGTGCAGTCGCACCTCCACAGATCTCCAGTGCCAGTGTTTGATACTGGTAATGGCTCCAAAGGGCCACCATTTATGGGCTATTCATGCCTGTACCACCTTTTGGGTAACTTAATCTTTATCAATTAATCAATCAGCTTAAATTACATTCTCTAGAAAGGCGAAGAATTAGGAGTGACATATATGGTAGAGGGGAATATAACATAACAAAGGGGACATTAATAGGGTATTAAAAGTAACAACACAAGACAGAACTCGAAAAAGTGTAAAAAAGTGAAAAAATTAGATTTAGGGAAAGAATTGCAAGGGTAAATACACTGGGTTTGTACCTCAAGGTTCATGTATGCAATATTACAAAGTCCCAAATAACTCCCATGCATGCAATTAATTTAAGTGATGTGTATGAATTTTACGTTAAAATTTTTTCGTTGATTTGTTTCTATATTTTCATAAGTAAAACATGCTTACCGTCTGCTTCCAAATTTTATGAAAACTTTACAAGGTTTAAAAAATAAAGTTCAATATAATATTCTGGTTTTCATACAGGAATTATACGTTAATATTACGTCATAATAACGTAATGATGTCGTGTAAATAACGTTATAGTGACGCCATATAAATGTTATATTTATGTTATAAGAACGTAAATTGGATAGGTTTACATATATTAAACAAAAATACAAAATATTCACTAAAAATTTTTTATTCTTAAATATAAAGCATGAAAACATTATAATTCCATAGCATTCACTATTATTTTTTTATTTTTATATAAATCTTAAAAAAATTGTGCCTCAAGAATATATTTTTAGTTATCTCTAATGGTTTTGAGAACGTCAGAAATACGTATTTAGGTCAATAGTTAGTGAATTACCTATGTGGCACCATTTAAAAACGTCCACAAACGTTTTGTGTTTGCTGGGCTTCAGGAGACAGGGTTGTTGTGATATCAAGTCCTGGATCCTTCTCTCTGTCCGTTTCATGAAGGTCTTCATCACCCATTATGTATCCTGTGTCTGGCCTCCTGTTTCCACTGCTTAGTTTCATTACCTTACATTTATTCGGGTTGAACTTTAGTTGCCATTTGTTGGACCATTCAAGCATTCTGTCTAGGTCATCTTGTAGTCTCATATTGCCTTCCTCCGTCTACATCCTCCTCATAATTTTTGCATCATCAGCAAACAATGAGAGGAATGATTCTATACCAACTGGAAGATCATTTACATATATAAGAAACAGTATGGGTCCAAGGACTGAACCCTACGGGATCCCACTGGTGATGTCTCGCCAGTCTGAGACCTCGCCCCTCACAATGACTCGGTGCCTTCTGTTACTTAGGTACTCCCTTATCCAATGGAGTACCTTCCCTTTCACTCCTGCCTGCATCTCCAGCTTTGGCACTAGTCTCTGCTGTGGCACTGTGTCAAAGGCTTTCTGGCAATCCAAAACTATGCAGTCTGCCCACCCCCTCTCTTTCTTGTCTGATTCTTGTTGCCTGTTATTAGAATTCAATTAATCCTGTGAGGCATGACTTGCCATCCCTGAAACCATGTTGGTGTTGTGGCACAAAGTTCCTTCGCTCCATATGTTCGACTATCTTTTTCCGCACAATTTTCTTCATTAGCTTGCATGGTATTCAAGTTAGGGACACTGGTCTGTAGTTCAGTGCCTCCTGTCTATCCCCCTTCATGTATATTGGGACTACGTTTGCCGCCTTCCAAATTTGTGGCAGTTCACCTGTTACCAGAGATTTGTTATACAACATGGAGAGTGGCAGGCACAGTGCTTCTGCTCTTTCCTTTTGTATCCATGACAATATTCCATCCGGGCCTATAGCCTTTGTCACATCCAACTCTAGCAAAAGCTTCCATACATCTCCACTTGTAATCTCAAATTCCTCTAGTGGTGCTTGGTTAATTATTCCTTCTCTTATCTCTGGAACTTCTCCTTGCTCTAATGTGAAGACTTCCTGGAATTTCATATTGAGTTCCTCTCATCCTTCTTTGTCGTTTGTAGTGAATCTGTCTGCCCTATCCTCAGTTTCATTACCTGTTCCTTCACTGTTGTCTTTCTCCTGATGTGGCTGTGCAGCAATTTGGGTTGGGTCTTAGCCGTGCATGCTATGTCATTTTCATATTGTCCTTCTTCCTCTCTTCTCACCCTGACGTATTCATTCCTGGCTCTCTAGTAACCTTCTCTGCTCTCAAGTGTCCTGTTATTTCTGTAGTTTCTCCATGCTCTTTTACTTTGTTGCTTAGGTAGCTTACATCTCTGATTAAACCATGGGTTTCTCATCTGCATTTAATTTTTTATCTTTTGGGCCGGGATAAACTTTTCTGCTGCCTCCTTGCACTTCTGCGTAATGTATTTCATCATGTCTTGGGCCGTCTTTCCTCTTAGTTCTGATTCCCATGTTAAATCCGTTAGGAATTTTCTTATCTCCTCCTGTGTGTGTGTGTGTGTGTGTGTGTGTGTGTGTGTGTGTGTGTGTGTGTGTGTGTGTGTGTACTCACCTAATTGTGCTTGTGGGGGTTGAGTTTTGGCTCTTTGGTCTCGCCTCTCAACAGTCAATCAAGAGGTGTACAGGTTCCTGAGCCTACTGGGCTCTATCATATCTACACTTGAATCTGTGTATGGACTCAGCCTCCACCACATCACTTCCTAATGCATTCCATTTGTCAACCACTCAGACACTAAAAAAGTTCTTTCTAATATCTCTGTGGCTCATTTGGGCACTCAGTTTCCACCTGTGTCCCCTAGTGTGTGTGCCCCTTGTGTTAAATAGCCTGTCTTTATCTACCCTATCAATTTTCTTGATAATCTTGAATATGGTGATCATGTCCCCCCCTAGGGAGGCCTGGTCGATGACTTTGATGAATTTCGTCTCCCAGATGATACCTAGTATTTGGCCTCCTGCTCCCTAAGCCTACCTTCATTACATTGCATTTGCTTCGGTTAAACTCTAAAGCAACCATTTGTTCGACCATTCCTTCAGCTTGTCTAAATCTTCTTTAAGCCATAAGCAGTCCTCCTCTCTCTTAATCCTTCTCATAATTTTGGCATCGTCAGCAAACATTGAGAGAAATGAATCTATACCCTCTTGGGGTTATCTTGAGATGATTTCGGCGCTTTAGTGTCCCCGCGGCCCGGTCCTCGACCAGGCCTCCACCCCCAGGAAGCAGCCCGTGACAGCTGACTAACACCCAGGTATCTATTTTACTGCTAGGTAACAGGGGCATAGGGTAAAAGAAACTCTGTCCATTGTTTCTCGTCGGCGCCTGGGATCGAACCCAGGACCACAGGATCACAAGTCCAGTGTGCTGTCTGCTCGGCCGACCGGCTCCTCCAGGAGATCATTTACATATATCAGAAACAAGATAGGACCGAGTACAGAGCCCTGTGGGACTCCTCTGGTGACTTCACGCCAATCTGAAGTCTCACCCCTCACCGTAACTCTCTGCTTCCAATTGCTTAGGTGCTCCCATATCCACTGGAGCACCTTACCAGCTACATCTGCCTGTCTCTCCAGCTTATGTACCAGCCTCTTATGCAGTACTGTGTCAAAGGCTTTCTGACAATCCAAGAAAATGCAGCCCGTCCAGCCTTCTTTTTCTTGCTTAATCTTTGTCACTTTGTCGTAGAATTCTATTAAGCTAGTCAGGCAAGATTTACCCTCCCTGAATCCATGTTGGCGATTTGTCACGAAGTCCCTTCTCTCCAGATGTGTTACTAGGTTTTTTTCTCACGATCTTCTCCATCTCCTTGCATAGAATACGAGTCAAGGACACTGGCTTGTAGTTCGGTGGCTCTTGCCTGTCGCCCTTTTTGTATATTGGGACCACATTCGCCGTCTTCCATATTTCTGGTAGGTCTCCCGTCTCCAGTGACCTACTATACACTATGGAGAGTGGCAAGCAAAGTACCTCTGCACACTCTTTCAGTACCCATGGTGAGATCCCGTCTGGACGAACAGCCTTTCTAACATCCAGATCCAGCAGGTGTCTCTTGACCTCCTCACTCGTAATTTCGAACCCTTCCAAAGCCGCCTGGTTTACTTCCCATTCTCCTAGCACAGTGACCTCACCTTGTTCTATTGAGAAGACCTCCTGGAACCTCTTGTTAATTAAGTTCTTCACACACCTCTTTCACATTCTCTGTATACCTGTCCTCGTCTGTTCTAAGTTTCATTACCTGTTCTTTCACTATTGTTTTCCTTCTGATGTGACTATGGAGTAGCTTTGGTTCGGTCTTGACTTTGTTTGCTATATCATTTTCATAATTTTTCTCTACTTCACTTCTCACCCTAACATATTCATTCCTGGTTCTCTGGTATCTCTCTCTACTTTCTGGTGTTCTGTTATTCCGGAAGTTCCTCCACGCCCTTTTGTTCAGTCCCTTTGCTTCTATACATGCCCTATTATACCATGGATTCTTCTTTTGCTTCTCGGATTTTTCCCTTTGGGCTGGGATGAACGTGTTTACTGCCTCCTGACACTTTTGGGTGACATAGTCCATCACATTTTGTACAGACTTAGCTCTGAGGTCCGTGTCCCAAGGTATTTCCCTTAGGGAACGTCTCATCTCATATTTCCCCTGTGTGTGTTTATTGTGAGAGGGGCAGTACGTTGGGGTTAACTGTTGGAGGGATTAAGTGAGGGAGAGGGATGGAGGGATGGAGTGAAGGAGAGGGATGGAGGGATGGAGTGAGGGAGAGGGATGGAGTGACGAAGAGGGATGGAATGAGGGAGAGGGCAGGAGGGCTGGAGTGACGGGGAGGGATGGAGGAATGACGTGAGGGAGAGGGATGGAAGGATGGAGTGAGAGAAATGGAATGATGGAGAGGAATGGAGGGATGGAGTGAGGGAGAGGGATGGAGAGATGGAGTGAGGGAGAGGGATGGAGGGATGGAGTGAGGGAGAGGAATGGAGTGAGGGAGAGAGATGGATTTTTTTTTTATTATTATTATTTTCTACCACAGACGTGGCCACACATTTACAATGCTAACCAGCATATATACATTTTCTTCTGTCCTCCATGGACATGGTTAGAGATCAGTTAAACATATAGTTCAGGGATTTATTGAACAATCAACCACAGAAGGTGATTCGGTACTTTTAAAATGCTAAGCTAACCTACATACGGAAATACATAGATAGATAGATACACAGATTTACGTGTGCCTGACATAAAGTGTTTGAAGTGTCATTAATGTGCATTTACAAAGGTGAAATGCAATTCTGATCAGCTTCCATAAGTACTTTATACACACATATACATACACACACATATATACGTACATATACATATATACATGCATATATTCACACACATGCATTCACATACATTTGTCTCTTTTACTCTGACAGGGTGAGATAGCTGACAGAGAAACTAGTGTGCAATTAAGCACTTAATCACTGAAGATGATTAAGGTGCTTTTACAAGCTCAGGTTATATAGTTATATCACAAACATACATTGTATAATTGATACATTACATGGTCAATCTTGGGTACAAGTCCAATATATCATCAAGTGTTCCAGTACTCATGTAGTAATTACACAGTTCAGCATACCTTAGCCCAGGGGGGCGAAAGTCAGCCAATATGGGACATTCTAAAATATAATGTTCAAGAGAGTGCATGTTTTCTCTTTCACAAAGTTAACACAATGTGTACTCGACATTTGGGTTTTGAGAAAGCTGCCAGATACGTCTATACCCCAGGCGTATTCTGGCCACTATAACATCACATTGCCGGGTTCTTGTTCTATTAGTCCCATATGTGAATGTCTCCTCACGATATCTATCATAATATTTAATGCTACAACTTTCAGGTCTTTGTGAATTTGTTAGGTCGGTGAGATCTTCATTAGATATTTGTTTAAGTATTAAGGGATGGAGTGAGGGAGAGGGATGGAGGGATGGAGTGAGGGAGAGGGATGGAGTGAGGAAGAGGGATAGAATGAGGGAGAGGGCTGGAGTGAGGGAGAGGGATGGAGGAATGAAGTGAGGGAGAGGGATGGAAGGATGGAGTGAGTGAGAGAAATGGAGTGATGGAGGGATGGAGTGAGGGAGAGGAATGGAGAGATGAAGTGAGGGAGAGGGATGGAGTGAGGGAAAGGGATGGAGGGATGGAGTGAGGGAGAGGGATGGAGGGATGGAGTGAGGGAGAGGGATGGAGGGATGGAGTGAGGGAGAGGGATGGAGTGAGGAAGAGGGATGGAATGAGGGAGAGGGCAGGAGGGCTGGAGTGAGGGGGGAGTGTTATGAACCCAAGTCCACCGTCGGAACACGGAGCAGTGACGTCAACGCCATCTGTGAGTCCGCTCCCGAAACCCCCCACAACATGTGCAATGCCACCTAGTGATGACGGGAATATGTCGGCAATAGGCGCTGGATTCCTGTCCTAGTCGGCTGGTGAGGGAGCTGGTGCTGACCTCTGGTGAGGTAACGCTTAGAAAAGCAGCGCCATCTATTGAGCGACATGGTGTACGTCTATGTCAGCCAGTAAGTGATGTTTCCTAGTGATCCCATGTAGTGTCCCAGTGTACCGATGACGTGTCTGTATTCAGAATCAACGTAGGGCTGCTGTGATGTACGAAGAGTCAGTCTACCCAAGGCAGCCAAAGTCTTTACACTAGTCTGCTTTCGAGAAGCAGTGAGCCGCTGCCTGACGAGAACTGTAGAGTGTTCAACTGTCTGCCTGAGGAGTGGCAGTGACGGGATTCGCCGTACCCGGGGCTGGCTGGTGGAAGAGACAGTCGACTGTGGTGTCGAAAGAGGAGAGTAACCAGCGAATTGCAAGAAGCTCCTGCCTAGGGCTCGTAACCCTAGTATTCGCTCGTGAAGTGGCCTAACAGCGTGAGGCTGATTGGTACCTGCCAGCAACAGGCTGGACTGTGGTTGTGGGCCTTCACGACGAGGCACCTAGTGGAATTGTGATTTGGCTGGCCCGTGGCCAGGGTAGACTCATCGTTTCCCGGTACTTGCTGAGAGTAGTACCACGGATGGCGAAACACGGTATAAGACTGCGTCGATTGAGCTTCGCAGAGTGTTTAGTGTCTTCAGAGAAAGAGACATTGATGTACATATAGTGTAGTAATACTTTCGTTTAAGAGTTTTATATTATATATGGCGGTGGGAAAAGAATTATATATAGCGAAAGTGATAAACTGTAGTATTTAATGTACCTCCCCCTTTTGTTTTACTTGCATTACTGAGCCAATCCCTTGAAAGCCTCTACTAACTTGGGCCGGATACCCAAACTCTAATACCACCTGAAAAGAACCCGGTTGCGTCCCATTAGGGCCGTAACATAATTGACATCCCCAACGGGATCTGACCCCTTGTCAAGTACGTTTGACAGGGGTGGTGACGTAGTGCAATCCTCTGTGAATAATTCCCCTGTTTGCTATTCTAGAACGTTACAAGTGTGGTGCTCGCTGTGATTAAGTGCAGTATTGGCGAGTGCAGAGCTCGCTGTGATTAAGTGCAGTATTGGCGAGTGCGGAGCTCGGTGTGATTAAGCGCAGTATTGGCGAGTACAGTGCTCGGTGTGTTAAGTGCTCAAGTGAAGCGGTGTGTTAAGTGTTCGTGCACCACTTAAGTGACAATGGCTTAGAAAGTGACTATTGAGGATCTGGACGATGTTCAGGACTTACTGAACAAGGAGGACTGTCTTGCTAGATTGAAATATCTGGGAAAGCAAGAACTTGTGCTAGTGAGTGTCTATCTGGAGATCAAAATACGTGAAAGTGATTCCCGTGTTAAAATCTCATCAAAGGTTCACAAACATTTAAAGGCCGGGGAGAAGCAAGAAAGCGAGACACAAAGTACAAAGGAAAGTGAGGTGGTAGCTGACACTGAAAAGGAAGATAAAGGTATTGACATTGAAAGTGATGCGGGTGAACTGAAAATAAGTTTTCTAACTGTTAAAATGCGTGCTTTAGAAATAAATCGTGAGATTGAGTGGAAGAAATTAGAAATAGAACAGGAAATGAAATAGAAGGAAATAGAAATGAAGCGTTTGGAATTACAAGAAAGGAAAGAAGGGCTAGAAAGAGAAGAAAGGAGAGAAAGAGAAGAACGTGAAAGGGAAGAAAAGGAGAAGGAAAGACTACACGAGTTAGAAGTGCTACGATTAGGTGGTCAGAGGAAAACAACGGAAACAAGTAGTTTCGATCCGGTAAGAAATATAAAGATGGTCCCAAAATTCAACGAAAAGGAAGTTTCGAAGTTCTTTGCCGCCTTCGAGAAGGTTGCTGCCTCTTTGGATTGGCCAAAGGAAAATTGGGCCATCATGATACAGTCCGTCTTGACTGGGAAGGCCCAAATTGCCTACTCCACGTTGTCCCTTGATGACTCCAGTGATTACGACAAGGTGAAGAAGGGCTCATGGAAGAAGAAAGGGCTCATGGTGAAGAAAGGGCTCATGGCTTATCAGTTAGTCAGTTAGTGCCTGAAGCTTATAGGCAAAAGTTCAGGAATCTGAAGAAGACCCCGGAGCACACGTTCACCGAGTTTGCAAACATCAAGGAACGGCTTTTTCAGGAGTGGTGGGCATCTCGAAAGGTGAAAATGAAAGAAGGACTCGAGCAGCTCGTTTTGTTGGAGGACTTTAAAAGGAATGTCTGTCTGGAGATCTAAAGACGTACCTAGAAGAACAACAGGTGGAGACCTTGCGTGCGGCAGCCTCTATGGCTGAGGAGTACATCTTGACGCATCGATCCTCTACCAGGTATGTCCCGAAGAATTACCCTTGTCTGTTTGGCAAATCTCGACCGGAAGAAGAAAGACCCGTACCACAAAGTGCTTTGAAGACGCCCCCAGGTAGTCCCCGAAGGACTAGTCCTAGCAGTCCAAAACACCGTAGTCCAAGGAGGAATGTAGTGTGTTGGACTTGTGGGCAGAAAGGGCACATTGCTGCTATGTGCCGAGGCAGAAGAAGTAATGGCCCACGTAGGGAAGTAATGCTGATAGGTTGTGTGACGCCGCCAGCTGGAACCCAGTCTCTAATGACGTGTAGAGAAGGACCAGAATTGTTTGCCCCTCACACTTCAGGCGGGTATGTAACGAGTGATCATACTGGTAGATCAGTTGTAGTGCTCAGAGATAGTGAGCCCTCGTTACCCGAGGGAGTGAGTGTTGACAGGAGACAATAGGTTGTCCTAGTTGGGTTTCCTTTGACGCGGTACGTTGCCCCCTTAGTGCAAGTACACCTAGGCTCGCCCTACTTCCGTGGCACGTGTGCGTTGGCAGTAGTTGATACCCTGCCTACAGCTGGGATAGACGTAGTTCTAGCCAACGACCTGGTGACAGGTTGGGACTACGATCATCTCAAGATTGTAGACGAGCCAGCCGGAGCAGCAATAAGGTCTGAGGTGACAGCAGGAAACGGTAATACCCAGGTACAGGCAGACGTGAGATTATATAACATGTTTAATTCTTCCTCTCACCAACAGATCGAAAGCATCCTAACAGATTCGGTAGACTCTTCTCCCAACGAGAAACATGAGGCTACAGGGACAGGAGCAACTGAGCAAGAGAAGGGGCCTCATGTACAAGCGATCACGGATACCCAGGAGTCTGGAGTGACGGCAAATGAGTACTTGCGGCATGGCAAGGTACAACGTTCACTGAACTGGCCAGAGATTCCCCAGACGTCAGAGGTATGTGCGAAGGTTCCAGTGCCCTCTTTGGTCCAAACCAGGCTAATGGATATAGCCGGCTATGGATATTTCAGGCTCATGAAAAGTATTCCTAAGTTAGCCAAATGTTTCTTAGCTGTATTTTGTTTTATTATTGTGTGTGTTGTAAGTAACGACCAGTGGACGAACCGACAGATGATGGCTCCTATGAACATCGTGGAGAGACCCCAGGGATTAGAGACTTGCCCTGTGAGTATTGCAGTCGAAGAAGGGACCCGGAAGTTGACTATTGATACAGGGAGTAGGAGAAAAGTTTTTATGAGTGACTGTTCCAGACAGGTTGACACCCCTCGAATGATTGCTGAGCCTGGATTCAGCATTATACAGAACGTTGGTTGACCTGACGGTGGAAGAGCGAACGCACTCTTTAATGTACAAGCAGCCCTGTTGGGACTAGGGGTAGGCCTAGTAAGTGGTTATGCTGTAAGTACGGATTTAACGACTATCGCTGTTACTCCAAATCATCAGTCCTCTGTATTCCAGGTTCCCGTCTCCCTGAAGGACTGCCGGACCAGTATAAGAAATGCCTTCGGCGACCAGCCACCAGTGGTGCCATGCCACAGGGAGGTGTCGATTCACCCCAGTTCGAGCCTGTGCAGATCCTTACTCAAGACACGCGAGATAATTGTGCCCCTGATTAGCATCTCAGTGAGGTTGTTGGAAGTCACATCAGGCAGGTCATTGCCTATGATCCTCGAATTTTCCTTATGCCTGATTCGCCTGTTAAGGCAGTTTTGCGGACAAGACATCCTCCCCACATCAGTCCATTGTTTATGTGCGTCTGTTTGGGTTTGCACTAATTTGGTTTGTTTTTCCTTTGTTTTAGAAACCCAAACCAAATTCCTTTTTGGTGGGGAGGTGTTATGAACCCAAGTCCACTGTCGGAACACGGAGCAGTGACGCCAACGCCATCTGTGAGTCCGCTCCCGAAACCCCCCACAACATGGGCAACGCCATCGAGTGATGACGGGAATATGCCAGCAATAGGCGCTGGATTCCTGTCCTAGTAGGCTCGTGAGGTAGCTGGTGCTGACCACTGGTGAGGTGACGCTTAGAAAAGCAGCGCCATATATTGAGCGACAGGGTGTGCGCTTATGTCGGCCAGTAAGTGATGTTTCCTAGTGGTCCCATGTAGTGTCCAAGTGTACTGATGACGTGTCTGTATTCACAGAGTCAACGTAGGGCTGCTGTGATGTACAAAGAGTCAGTCTACCCATGGCAGCCAAAGTCTCTACCCCAGTCTGCTTTAGAGAAGCAGTGAGCCGCCGCCGGACGAGAACTGTAGAGTCTTCAACTGTCTGCCTGAGGAGTTGCAGTGACGGGATTCGCCGTACCCGGAGCTGGCTTGTGGAGAGACAGCCGACTGTGTGTCGAAAGAGGAGACTAACCAGCGAATTGCAAGAAGCTCCTGCCTAGGGCTCGCAACCTAGTATTCACTCGTGAAGTGGCCTAACAGCGTGAGGCTGACTGATACCTGCCAGCAACAGGCTGGACTGTGGTTGTGGGCCTTCACGACGAGGCACCTAGTGGAATTGTGATTTGGCTGGCCCGTGGCCAGGGTAGACTCATCGTTTCCCGGTACTTGCTGAGAGTAGTACCACAGATAGGGAAACACGGTATAAGACTGCATCGATTGAGCTTCGCCAAGTGTTTGCGATGATGTACATTGTGTAGTGATATTTCCCGTTTATGACTTTTAATATCTATGGTGGTGGGGAGAAGACTAATTATACATGGTATAAAGTTACAAACTTGTGTGTTTAATGTACCTCCCCTTTTCATTTTTACTTGCATTACTGAGCTCACCCGTTGAAAGCCTCTACTAACTTGGGGCCGGATACCCAAACTCTAATACCATCAGAAAAGAACCCGGTTGCGTCCCACTAGGGCCGTAACAGGGAGGGATAGAGGAATGACGTAAGGGAGAGGGATGGAAGGATGGAGTGAGTGAGAGAAATGGAGTGATGGAGAGGAATGGAGGGATGGAGTGAGGGAGAGGAATGGAGAGATGGAGTGAGGGAGAGGGATGGAGGGATGGAGTGAGGGAGAGGGAAGGAGTGAGGGAGAGGGATGGAGTGAGGGAGTGGAATGGAGGGATGGAGTGAGGGGGAGGGATTGAGAGATGGAGTGAGAGAGAGTGATGGAGGGATAGAGTGAGAGAGAGGATGGTCGGATGGAGTGAGGGAGAGGGATGGAGAGATGGCGTAAGAGAGAGGGATGGAATAAGGGAGAGGGATGGAGGAATGAAGCGAGGGAGAGGGATTGAGGTATGGAGTAGAGAGAGGGATGGAGTGAGGGAGAGGGATGGAGTGACGGAGCAAGTGAGAGGGAGGGAGTGAGGGAGAGGGATACCTGCTTGATGGGGTTCTGGGAGCTCTTCTACTCCCCAAGCCCGGCCCGAGGCCAGGCTCGACTTGTGAGAGTTTGGTCCACCAGGCTGTTGCTTGGAGCGGTCCACAGGGCCACATATCCACCACAGCCCGGCTGATCCGGAACTTCTCTTAGAAAACCGTTCAGTTTTTTCTTGAAGATGTCCACAGTTGTTCCTGCAATATTTCTTATAGTCGCTGGGAGGACGTTGAACAACCGCGGACCTCTGATGTGTATACAGTGCTTTTTGATTGTGCCTATGGCACCTCTGCTCTTCACTGCTTCAATCTTGCATTTTCTTCCATATCGTTCACTCCAGTACGTTGTTATTTTACTGTGTAGATTTGGGACCTGGCCCTCCAGTATTTTCCATGTGTATATTATTTGGTATCTCTCTCGTCTCCTTTCTAGAGAGTACATTTGGAGAGCTTTGAGACGATCCCAATATTTTAGGTGTTTTATCTCGTCTATGCGTGCCGTATATGTTCTCTGTATTCCCTCTAATTCATCAATCTCTCCTGCTCTGAAGGGGGAAGTGAGTACTGAGCAGTACTCGAGACGGGACAACACAAGTGACTTGAAGAGTACAACCATTGTGATGGGATCCCTGGATTTGAAAGTTCTCGTAATCCATCCGATCATTTTTCTGGCTGACGCAATATTTGCTTGGTTATGCTCCCTAAACGTTAGATCGTCGGACATCATTATTCCCAAATCCTTGACATGCTGTTTTTCTACTATGGGAAGATTCGATTGTGTTTTGTACCCTGTATTATGTTTCAGATCCTCATTTTTGCCGTACCTGAGTACCTGAAATTTATCACTGTTAAACATCATGTTATTTTCTGCTGCCCAATCGAAAACTTTGTTGACATCTGCTTGTAGTTTTTCAATGTCTTCAGCAGAGGTAATTTTCATGCTGATTTTTGTGTCATCTGCAAAGGACGACACGAAGCTGTGACGTGTATTTTTGTCTATATCAGATATGAGAATAAGGAACAGTAGCGGTGCAAGGACTGTACCTTGAGGTACAGAGCTTTTAACATCGCTTGGACTCGATTTTATCTGATTGACTGTTACTCTTTGTGTTCTGTTCGACAGGAATTGAGTATCCAGCGTCCTACTTTTCCAGTTATTCCCATTGACCTCATTTTGTGAGCTATCACCCCATGGTCACATTTGTCGAAAGCCTTTGCAAAGTCTGTGTATACAACATCTGCATTTTGCTTTTCTTCTAGGGCTTCTGTGATTTTGTCATAGTGGTTGAGTAACTGTGACAGACAGGATCTTCCCGCTCTAAATCCATGTTGTCCTGGATTGTGCAATTCATTGTTTTCCATAAAACTAGAAATTTGATTCCTAATCACTCTTTCAAACACTTTTATTATGTGTGATGTTAGTGCAACTGGCCTATAATTTTTTGCCAAGGCTTTACTCCCCCCCTTGTGCAACGGAGCTATATCTGCAGATTTAAGTGCTGCTGGTATCTCCCCTGTATCCAGGCTCTTTCTCCATATTACGCTGAGTGCTCTCGCTACTGGTACTTTACATTTCTTTATGAATATTGAATTACATGAGTCAGGCCCAGGAGATGAGTGCATAGGCATATTGTCAATTTCTCTTTCAAAGTCTTCCGAGTTTGTGGTAATATCCGTTATTTTATCTGCAGCTTGAATGTCATTCATAAAGAAGCTGTCTGGGTTATCAACTTTCATGTTGTTTATTGGTGTGCTAAACATAGCCTCATACTGGCTTCTTAGAATTTCACTAATCTCTTTGTTGTCCTCTGTGTACGTACCTTCATTTGTAATTAACGGTCCAATACTGGTCGAGGTTTTTGATTTTGATTTTGCGTATGTGAAAAAATATTTGGATTTTTCCTTATCTCTTGTGTAGCTTTCTGTTCCAATTCCATTTCCTCAGACTCATATGATCGCTTCAATTTTGTTCTATTTCTTCGATCTCCCTGCTTAGGCTTATTTTCCTTGCTTGTGATAGTTGTGTCTGCCGAAGCATTTCCGTTATTTTTTTCCTTCTCCTGTACAGTCGTCTGCGTTCTCTTTCTAGAGTGGTCCTCTTTCTGCCCTCCTCACAGGCACGTGCTTCAAGCAGCCTTGTAAGCTTCAGCTGTCAGTTGAGCTATTTCCAGTGTGGGAGTTTTGTCGCTTAAGACAATCTCCCATTGAATGGTTGCAAGGTCTACATTTATTTTTCCCAGTCGATCCTCTTATTGTTGAAATTGAATTGATTGAATATTCCTTCTCGCTTGTTGGGTCTCTTAGACCTAGTACCGTTATTTATGCTAGTTCGCACTTCAATGAGCTTATGGTCTGAGTATGAAGTATCTGAGATTGTGATGTCTCTGATTAGTTCATTTTTTGTGAATAACAAGTCTAGTGTGTTTTCGTTCCTAGTTGGTTCTGTAATCTGTTGATTGAGCGAGAATTTGTCACAGAATCTCAAAAGTTCTCTGACCTGTGGTTGGTTATTTCCCGGGTCATTCCCTGCTATGATATTTGTGTTTGG
>WNGS01004946.1:423287-435131 GCA_020271785.1 Procambarus virginalis
ACACCAATTTCAACACACCACCGCACCACCGTCACCACAACCACCCACAACAACGACGACAACACCAACCGTCCACAACACCCACCAGCCGTGAATACACCACCAACGTCACAACAACACCACCTTCAACACAACCACCCACCGCAACACTACCACAACACAAAACCAGCACCCACCACCAGCGTAAAACAACACACCCACAACGACACAACAAACCCCGTCAAAACAACACCACCGTTCATACACCACCACCGTCAACACAACACCACCTTCAACACCAACACCACCATCAACACTACATCAACACACCACCGTCCACACACCACCCCATCAACACACACCTCCTTCAACACCTTCAACCCCACGTCAAAACACCACCGCCCATCAACACAACCCACCGTCAACAACACCACCACAGTCACACACAACACCACCTTCAACAATACACCACGGTCAACACACCACCACCATCAACACACCACCACGTCAAGCATCACCACCACCGTCTCCAACACTACCACACAAACTGCAACACAACACCACCTCGTCAACACAACACCACCCGTCCCAATACACCACCCACTCGGTCAACAACAACACCCACCTTCAAACAACACCACCCTCAACCACTACCATCAAACAACAACACCACCTTCCAACGCAACCACCACCAGCTCAACGAACACAGAGCCACCACCGTCCTAAGACACACCACCACCGTCAACTACACCACCACCGTCAACACACAACCACCACCTTCAACCAACCACCAACCGTCACACTACCACCTTCAAACACACCACCTACCGGGTCAACCACACAACCACCATCTATACCACCAACCACGCTTCAACACACACATCCAACCACGGCAACACACCATCAGCCATTCAACACACACACCACCGTCAACACACACCACTGTCAAACCACCACCACGTCAACGGACACCACCAACGTCACAACACCACCTTACACACATCCACACCCAAACACACACCACTCTCCACAACCAACGTCACAGCAACACACGCTACACAACACCACCAGTCAAACACCAGCCGAACATAACCAACCCGGTCAAACACACCACCGTCAACACACCACAACCCCATATTATCCAAGCCAAAACGACCGCCACCAACCACGAACAACGTCAACACATCCATCTCACCAGCCCGTCAACAACAACCCAACATAGCACACAACACTACCACCACATATCAACCACACACCCACGTCACACACCACCTACCGTCAACATCAACCACTCACCATCTTCAACACAAACCAACCGTCACACACACATCAACACAACACCTTCCACACACACCCTCACACCCGACTCAAGACAACAATACCACTCACACAACACCGCAACACCACCCACCTTCACGACACAATCACACAACCCACCGTCAACACACCACACCACCGTCAACACAGCACACACCGTCAACACAAACCATCCGGTCAACACAACACCACCTAACACAAACACTATCAACACAATCACCACCGGGTCAACCACAACACACCACCCTCAAAACCAACCACTGACCACCATCTAACACAACAACCACCTGATCAACACAAACACCACCGCAACAACCAACTAGTCACCACACCACCACATCAAACACTAACCATTCAACATAACACACACCGTCAACACCACCTACGCAAGAAACAACAACCACCGTCACCCCGTCAACACCACACAACCGTCCCACACACACAACACCACCATCAAACACAGCCTCCTCGTCACCACAACACCTACCCTCAAACACAAACCACGCCTATCAACACACACATCCACCGTCACACACTACCACCCGTCAACACCACCACCAGAAACAATAACCACAACCACCAAAAACCAAAAAACAACACACCACCACCAGTGCAACAACACCCTCATCGACGAACACAACACCACCGTCAACGACACACACCACTGTCAACACACCACACCACCGTCAAACACACACACACCATTCACACACAAACACCACGTCAATCATCACCTACCCAGTCAACACAAACACCACTCAACCACACCCACCAAGTCAACAACAACACCACCTATCACAACAACAACACCAACCCATACACTACCATCATACACAACCACCACTAGCAACACAACACCACCATTCAAAACAACACAACCGTAACACACCACCACCGTCAACCAGCACCACCGTCAACCACAACACTACCCGTCAACACAAACCCCACCGTCATCAACCCCACCACCAGTCACCCCAACATACACCACCAGTAAACACACAAACAGTCAAACACCCCCCAACTTTCAAACACACACCACCATCTGTAACAACCACACCTCCACGTAACACAACCATCCGGCAACACACACCACACATTCACCACACCATGTCAACACCACCACCACCTCACCGTCAACACAAGCATAAATCCCATCAACACAAACCACCGTCAACAAAAACCACCATCACACACCAACCACTCATCACACAACCACCACCGTTCAACACAACATACCACACACACCTCCACAACGTCTCCAACACACAATCCAACGTCAACCACAATCACCACCATCAACAAACACTCACTTCACACTCCAACCACGTCAAACACCACCACCATCGTCAACACTAACACCACCATTCAACATACCACAAACTGGTCAACAAACACACCCACCGTCAACACAACACCATCGTCAACATAACACCTACCCGGTCACCACACCACCATCACCATCAACACAACTACCACCATCAACACCCAACCCACGGTCACCACACAACCATCCGTCAAACACAACCATCTACCGTCAACAACACACACCGTACCCAAAACACCACAAGTCAACACAACACCACCTTCTACACACCCACACAAACACGACACACACCATCCAACCTATCAACACCCACCTACCATCAACAACATCACCACCATCAACGACAACCACCACATTTCAACAACACCAACGTCAACCCAACAACATAGTAAACATACCACCACCGTCAACACTCCAACACCATCAACACACCACTACCGTCAAACACCACATCACGACTAGTCAACATACACAACGGTCAACACACCCATCCACACCCTCAACCCAGCTTCCGCAACACAGCACCAACCGTCCATCACAACCCAGTCCAGTCAACACACCACCTGTCAAACACAACCACCACCAGTCTCAACACAGACCAACCGTCAACACACACACACCACAGTCACACACGCCACCACCGTCAACACAACCCCACCAGTCAACACACCACCACATGTCCAACACAACTACCCGTCAATCACACACCACCAGTCAAACACAACACGCCACCATCCGTCCAACACACACTCCCAGTCAACATCACACCCGACCCGTCAACACTAAACCACTCTCACACACACACCACCTTCTCCACCATCACCACCGTCGCACACACCACCACCCATCAAATACAACACAACACTTCCACACACCACCCCACCATCAACCAACACCACCATCAAACACAAACACCACCGGCAACACACACCACCGTTCAACAACACCACCACCATCAACACAACACCACCTGTCAACACCCCCATTACCGTTCGACACCACTACCACCATCAACACCAACACCTACACCAAAACAACAACATCCACTGCTAAACAACCACCCACGTCAACACAACACCCACCTCCAAACACACCACCACCGTCAACACACCACCACCTACAAACACAAACCACCATCAACATACCAACACCACCGTCAACACACTCCACCTACCATCAACACAACACCACCGACACAACACCCCCAGTCAACACAAACACCCCTGTCAACACACCATCACCATCACACTAACACCACCGTCCATCACACACACCTGCCGGCCAACACACCTACCACATCAACACAACAACTACCATTAAACACAAACTCCACTCGTCAACACAACCCAACGGTCAAAACACAACCGCAAACCACCACCACCGTCAACACACGACCACAGTCAACAACACCCACCATCCAACGACACACACCACCGTGCAACACCACCACCATCCATCAACCCAAACCACCACCGTCAACACACAACCACTTAACCGTCAACACCACTGTCAACAACCATCACCGTCACAACACCACCTTCAACCATCAAACACCACCCTGTCAACCACACCACCACCATCAACACAACACCTACCGCCTACACTAACCCACCACCGTCAACACACACCACGGTCAAACCACCTCCACCCTTCAACCACACCACCACAGTCAACACAACACACCTCCATCACCACAACACCACCAGGCAACACACCCTACCACCATTCAACACAACACCACCGTCAACACACCATACAGTCACCACTAACACCATCAAACACACCACCACCATCAACCAACTACCACCTGTCAAACACAACCACCACGTCACACAACACTAACCTGTTTAACACAACACCACCGTCAACCACCACCACCGTCAACACAACCCCACCTTCAACACAACAGTCCACCACTCTAACAACACCATCACCATCAACATAAACACCACCATCAAACACAACCACCACCGTCAACACAACACCCGTCAACCACCATCACAGTCAACACACCACCACCATCAACGACCCCAACCACCGTCATCAACACCACCTCCATCAATCACACCAACACTACTGTCCACACAACACCACCAGTCAACACAACTCCACTCGTCAACACACACCACCTTCCACACAACCCACCATTCAACACACCATCACAAACCCACCCCTCCAACACAACTACCACCCGTCACAGAAAACACACCACCCCCGTCCAACATAACCACCACCGTCACACACGCCCCCACCGTAATCACACAACTCCATCTTCACGACACACCACCTACTGTCAACACAACACCACCAGTCCAAACACAGCCCACTCGTTCAACACACTCCACCACCCAGTCAACAACAACACTCCACCGTCAGACACACCACCCCACCGTCAAACATCACCTACCAACAGTCACACAAACACACCAGTGTCCAACAGCACCACCACCGTCAAAACACCACTACGACAACACAACCTCCATCAGTGACAACAACACCACCAACGATCAACACAACACCACAGGCAACACAACCACCTACCAGTCACACAACACCACCTATTCAACACAACACCACCGTCACAACACACCACCAGTCAACACACCAACCCCTATCAACAACAAACACCACCGTCCAACACATCCACCTTCAACACAAACACCAAAGTAACAACAACACCACTATAACAACAACATAAAACCACTACCACAACACAACACCACTAGCAAACAACACACTGCAACACACCCACCATCAACACACAACCACCGACAACCACACCGTCAACCACAAATCCACCGGCAACACAACTAAGTCAAAACACAACTATCAACACACAACGTCACACCACACCACCTAACAGAACACGTACCCTCAAAACCACACCACTATCAAACACACCGTACACACCACACGTTCACACACCACCACCTCAACACAACACAAGTCAAACACCACCACCGTCAACAACACCACAACGAACACACACCACCGTCAACACACACCCCCGTCAACAACACCACCACCGTCAACTACAACATTACCTTCAACACAACACATCCATCAAACACTACCATCAACCACAACCACCAAAAACAAAAAACAAACCACACCACCACCATCAACACAACACCTCCCTCAACCAACACAACCACACCGTCAATACACCACCACCATCAACACAAACACCGACCTTCAAAACACCCACCACGTCAAACACAACACCACCGTCACCACAACACCAACGTCCAAACCACCCACCACCATCACAATACCCACCACAGCCGTCAACATACCCTACCCACACCGTTCTACACACCACCCACGTCACCAACAACCCCACCATCAACACAACACCACCGTCAACACAACACCACCCGTCAAACCACCCACCCACCTGCAACACACCACCACCGTCAACACACCACCACTTCAACACACCACTACCCTTCAACACACCCACCACCGTCTACAACACCACCACACAGTCAACACACCTCCTCCGTCAACCACAACATCACCATCAACACAACACCACCGTGCAACACCACTCACCCACCGTAAACACACCACAACCGTCAACACACCACCACCAGACAACAGTATACCACGTCACAACACACACACCGTCAACACAGCCTTCATTTATTGTCAACCCAAACACCACCGTCCACTCAACCACCCACCAGCCGTGTCAACACAACACCCACCGTCAAGCACACCACCAAACACTGACACCACTACACACCACCGTCAACACAAACCCCCACCATCAACCACAATCACCATCACCATCAACTAGAAACACCCACCCACCACCTTCAACACAACACCTCCGTCAACACACCACCACCGTCAACACACCACCACCATCAACATAACACCACCATTAACACAACACACTGTCAACACCCCACCAACGTCAACACAACACCATCGTCAACACACCTCCACCGTCAACACACCACCTCCATCAACACACTACCACCATCAACACAACACCACTGTCAACACACCACCACTGTCAACACAACACCTCCGTCAACACACCACCACCGTCAAAACACACCACCACATCAACACAACACCACCTTTAACACAACACCACGGTCAACACACCTCCAACGTCATCACAACACCTCCATCAACACATCACCACCATCAACACAACACCACCTTCAACACAACACCAACGTCAACACAACACCATCGTCAACACAACACCACCGTCAACATACCACAACGGTCAACACACCACCACCGTCAACACAACACCACCGTCAACATACCACAACGGTCAACACACCACCACCGTCAACACAACTCCACCGTCAACACGCCACCAACGTCAACACAACACCATCGTCAACACACCACCACCGTCAACACACCACCACCGTCTACACACCACCACCGTCAACACACCACCACCGTCAAACGCCACCAACGTCAACACAACACCACCGTCAACACACACCACAGTCAACACCCACTAATGTCAACATACACCACCGTCAACACGCCACCACCGTCAACACACCACTACCGTCAACATACCACCACAGTCAACACAACACCACCGTCAACACACCACCACCGTCAACAAGCCATCACCGTCAAGACAACACCACCGTCAACACACCACCACCGTCAACAAACCATCACCGTCAAGACAACACCACCGTCAACACACCATCCAGCCTACACCACAAGCTTATATATATACTACACATGTCTAAGAACAAATAAAAAAACAATTACCTTAACTTTTGAAGATGCATTAGGATTTTGTTGATAAGCCAATCTCGACGCCGTTTTAAAATGGCCGACTACCACAAAATGCAACGATCCTAAGGAATGTCCAGCTCTAGCGTTATCTAAATGGTATTATATATTATCAAGAAATATGAAAATCTAAAATAAAAAAAAAGTTAAAATAATTTTATTAAATATTTATTTACAATTTCGATACCTCGGGAATATGTTTTTGCGTCAGCAAAATATATATTAAGTTCGTATTTAGTTTAACTCATTTAAATTCTTTACAAATAATAACCTGATATTACCTGATGGCCACTAACACTAGTGGCCTTGACGAGGACTGGAAGCCGGCGGCTTGTCGAAGGTTCCCCCATTTCCCTTGATGATCTTTTCCAGGTATATTTTGAAATTCAGCCCTGTTTTGGTAGGTACGGCTTTGGAAGCTAGGCGGTTCCATATGTTTTAAGCAATATTCAAGAATGTAAATGGCACATGTTTAACATATTTAGGGATTTAAACAGTTGGGCTGAGTGTCGCCTGAAAGCAGATTTTGTTATTGTTCTGATAGCAAGTTTTTGCTGGGTGATGATGGGCTTGAGGTAGTTTGCAGTGGTTGAACCCCATATGCACAGAAACAGTATGCAAGATACGGAGAGATTAGCTCGTAGAATAAGGACGTTCAGTATATAAGAACATATGAATAAAGGTAACTGCAGATCAAGGCCTATTTTGCCCATACGAGGCAGGTCCTATTTATGACAACCCAATCGCATTCATATATATGTCTAACCTACTCGAACTTGAAACAACCAAGGGATCCTACTTCTATTACGTTATACGTGTTAATTGGTTCTACAAATCAACAACCCTGTTACCGAACCAGTATTTACCCAGGTATTTCATAAATCTAAACTTATCCAATTTAAACACATTGTTTCGTGTTCTGTTCTGTTTTATGCTGATACATTTAATACCCCAATTAATATCCCCTTTGTTATGTTTATTCATCCACTTGTACACCTCTATCAGGTCACCCCTAATTCTTCGTCTTTCTAGAGAATGTAATTTATGCAAGCTGGCATAGTAGAAGTGTTGCCAATCTCATTAAACTAAATATTCCTATTGTATGCGAAGTACTAACCAATGATATCCCATTATATATGTGCCCCAAAATACAAGTGTCTTACACGCCCATCAGCAATAAAAGCAAGGAAAACCCAGCACTCCTAAAAGCAACAAGACTTGAAACAATTGATTCCTTACGGCCTCACGAACTTAGGCTGATGGGTGTGTTCAAATGTCAACAGGTCGCGCTGCAGGAGCCTGTAGAATATATAAAGACAACATATGTACACAGATCACAAGTGAGAGACTGAATAGCTGGCTTAGCTTCACACATGCAGAATTAGCTGCACAACAACTGGCCACTAACGCACTGAAGAACAGTGGAGGAGTAATTTTCTATGCTTCAAAGTCAGCTCTTTAGGCCCTTAAAAACCCGACATTGAAAATAGGAACTAGGTGTGGTATCTGTATATAGCTGAGATAGTCTTGGTAGTAAGGTTGATGTAAAGTCATTCCTGGTTACTGACTTTAATACTTATAAACGATTACATGACTAGAGCTCCCAAGCTTGGCAGGCGTCCTGTGCTTTGTTTACCTTCTCTCATGTGGCGTCCAGCCGCCGCACATAGAAAACGGATGGTACCATTTTCTGTGAACATGACATCCCTCCTTTTCTTTAAAAAGAATGAATACAGGATGTCTACCATGCTTGTAGCACAAAGCAAAGTTATTGACACAAAGTAAGTTATTAACATATCATGAGATATTGCATATATTTAACATTAATTAAACACACAAAGAATTTAAACAATCTTTACCACAAAGGATTTCAATGTTAAAAATACATATGCAATGTTAAACAAACATGAAAGAAACTGTAATACAAAGTTACAAAATATTGAATGAGAGATCTGCATTATTCAAACAATATTAAATTTAGTTCAGCATAACAAGTAAATACTTTGCATTACATAGGAACACAATTAATCATCATATCGTGTAGGGCGTTTAACATGACGTTTTGGACGAGAGTCCTTAATACAAAAATATCCCTCGAATTGTTTATCGAGTTATAACTCATTTTTTCTTTTTCTTTTGCACGACTTTGCACTTCATCATTTTCTACACTAGTTGGAATCACTTTGAAATAAGCCATATTACGTGTTATACTATGATCTCTATTACTCGCTGTTACCATAGTTCCTTTTACACTAATCACTTTATATGGTTTTGTATCATACGGCATATCTAACTTTCCCTCTTTTTTCTTTTTAACGAGAACAGTATCTCCAACCTTTATGAATTGTTCCTTTGCACGTTGATCATGAGCAATTTTCATTTTGCCCTTGGCTAGTGCATCCTTCTGAGCGAGACGTTTATCCGTTACTTTGGCTGGCATGACAGGTAGTGCGATTCTCATAGGACGTCCAAATAAAAGTTCGCCAGGCGACTTGCCCAGTGTTCCATGCGGTGTTGCACGGTAGTTCCTGAGAAAAGCATACATAGCTTGTTTCCAGGATCGTCCTTCGGCATGAGCACAGCGTACAGCTTTCATGAGAGGTTGCATGAATCTCTCGACTTCTCCATTTGCTTGAGGATGTAGTGGCATCACACGGCGGTGTTTGAATCCAATATGCTCAGCAAAGTTGACAAAGTCTTGTCCATTAAATGGCGGTCCATTGTCCGTCTTGACAACTTCAGGAATGCCAAAGTTTGAAAAGATCTTGTCGAGTTTCGGGATGACAGCCTTTGCAGATGTGGAAGTGATGATTTCTACTTCTGGATAACGTGAGTGATCATCAATGACTACCATCAAGTACTCTCCAGTTGGTAGCGGTCCACAGAAGTCCATCGATACTTCCATCCATGGTGCAGCAGGTAGTGGTGAAGGTTGTAGAGGTGTTGGTCTTGAAGTATCCACTGCAGCTTGGCAAGGGACACAGGCATCATGCATGTCCTTAGCTTGACGATCAATGCCAGGAAACCACACCTTTTCTCGTAGCAGCTGTTTGGTCCTTACAAGACCTTGGTGTCCTTGATGTGCAAGCTTCAGAGCACGTTGCTGGAGAACAGCTGGAATGACGATACGAGTACCTCGCAGCACGGTGTCGCGTTGTTGCGTAACACTTAATTCTGTCTGGATGCGTTCAAGTGCTTTGAATGCATCTTGGTCAACTCCTGAGGGTGGGATGCGTGGAAACTTTTTCTTAGTCAATGCATCCACTGTTGCTTGCAGAGTTGGGTCCTCTAGGGTTGCAGTACGTATTTCATCAAGAGTGAGAGCCTTAGGGACTGCATCACAGGTTACAGAGTGTACATATTCCTCGGCAACTTGCTGATGCTTGGTGATGGTGAAACTGTTGGCAGGATGTCGACTGATGTAATCAGCGGGATTGCCTGCACCTGGCTTGTATTTCACCGTAAAGTTGTATGGTTGCAGACGAAGAGCCCATCTCTCAATGCGAGCTGGTGGTTTGGACTTTGGATTATTGAAGATGGTCTCCAACGGTTTGTGGTCAGTGACTATCGTGGTAAAGGGTGCACCAAGCAGATACACATTGAAGTGTTCACAGCCCCATACAAGAGCAAGAGCTTCCTTCTCTGTCTGACTGTATCGTTGCTCAACATCTGTGAGAGAACGGCTGGCATAGGCAATTACTACTCTTGAATCTGGTTGACCAGGTTTGTGTTGGGCTAACACAGCACCTAAACCAACAGGACTAGCATCCACCGTTAACTCAGTGTCCATTGATGGATCAAAGTATGCAGCAGTCGCATTTTCTACTAGTGCATCTTTCACAGCATCAAATGCATTTTGCTCGACATCGCTCCAGTACCATGATGCATTTTTCTTCAGGAGCTCACGTAGAGGCTTCGTAATGGTAGCAAAATCTGGAATGAAGCGAGAACAGTAGTTTGCCATTCCCAGAAAACTATGTACTTCAGTGGATGTTGAAGGAGGTGCAGCATTCTTGATATCTGCAACTTTCTTAGGATCTGGAGACAGACCTTTGTCACTAAGTACATGTCCAAAGAATTCAATTTTATGTTGATTGAACTCACACTTTGCTCGGCTTAGCGTCAAATTCTTTTCTCGTAAGCGTTGCAATGTTGCACGAAGAGCTTTGTCGTGTTCAGCTTGGGTACGGCCATAAACAATGATGTCATCAGACATGTTGTCAGCATTAGGTATATCTTGCAATACCTGGCTGATGATGTGCTGGAATACTTCAGCAGCACTGTTAATACCAAAACTCAGGCGCTTGTACTATACAGACCTCGATGTGTCGTAAACGTTGTGATGAATCGACTCATCATCAAGTTCAAGCTGATGATAGCCCTTGTTTAAATCTAACTTGCTGAATACAGTTGCACCATTCAAGCGGTAGATAATCTCA
>WNGS01004946.1:459983-474563 GCA_020271785.1 Procambarus virginalis
TATTTATTTATTATATATAAGTTATCTTGTATTCTACAAATGGAATATAGTTATTAAAACTTCTCTGACTGAGTTTTATAATGAGAGGGATGGTTTTGCATCTCTGCCATTGCATCCTTATAGTTTCCATGCCCAATGGGCTAATAATTCTGTTTGACAAAGGGTCCCAACTTATCCATCCCAGAAAGTTAAAATATATGAAACTTTGTGAACCCATCATTTCTATTTTTATTGTGTAGCATTTATATGAATAACAGAGATCATAGGTAGAACAAAATAAAATGTCAAATTTATTAAAAATAATTGGGTTTTCCAAAATTATACAACGAATTTTACAATAACAGATTATGTACAATATATGACACTAAAATAAGAATAACATGCTTGGTCAGGAATGTCATCCGAATATGCTAGTTCTACACTGGCATGCAGGCCGAACAGGACCAGCAAATCACAGTCACTAAACGGGACGAAACACGTTCTCCAAATGAACATTTCTCATGATCAATCTACCTCAAGAAAGTTTGCTAACTGAGGAGTTGAGGTTGTTCGCGCTCATTGATTGAGAAGTGGTCATGCCGATGACTGACTAGTTCCTTCCTGATGAAAATGTATTTCAGTGATTTTTCATTATATGGATCCTTCTTGGTGACAAAATATTCCACATGTCGGTTGGCTGAAGGTTCCTGGGGAGACTTATCCGGTACCGGAGTCCGGCGCTCAATGCCATAGTATAAAGTGGAGAAGGGAGGCTTCACCACCAGGTCATCATTCCCTGAAGAAGAAGGCATACATGGGCCAAGGTGAAATATCTCAGGCAAACACTTCTCAGGAATTAACTGGCTGTCTTCCTCTTGTACGGGACAGAAGGGTGGCGTTGCACAGAGATCTTCCAAGAACTGCAGGACATCAATCCTGTAGGAGATCTAACACTATTGCTTGTTGAACACTGGGCAGGAATTACCTGTCTATCGTCCTCGTGTACAAGAAAGATGGGTGGGGGTGAACAGTTATCTTCAGTGAACTGCGTGTTATCAATTCGAACAGGAGACTTGACACTTTGGCCAGTAGAACACCTGGTAGGAATTTCTTGTCTGTCATCCTCGTGCAATATAAAGATAGGTGGCGATGCACAGAGATCTTCAAGAAACTGTATGTAATCAAACTTTGTAGGAGACCTTACACTCTGACCAGTTAAACACTTGGCAGGAATTGCCTGTTCGTATTCATCGTGCAAAGGAGACATTGGAGGGGGTACATAGGGGCTTGCAGGAACTGTAGGTCATCACTTGAAGGTGGCAAACCCCGATGGGATGCAGAAATCTTGGCAGGATTTCCTGTCTGTCCTCGTGTAAAGGAGACATTGGAGGCGGTACATAAATGTCTTGCAGGAACTGTAGGTCATCTCGTGAGTTGGACAAGCACGATGGGATGGTGAAATCTTGGCAGGTTTTCCTGCCTCTCCTCCTCTGCAAAGGAGACATTGGAGGCGGTACATAAATGTCTTGCAGGAACTGTAGGTCATCTCGTGAAGTGGACAAGCACGATGGGATGGTGAAATCTTGGCAGGTTTTTCCTGTCTGTCCTCGTGTAAAGGAGACATTGGAGGCGGTACATAAATGTCTTGCAGGAACTGTAGGTCATCACGTGAAGTTGGACAAGCACGATGATGGTGAAATCTTGGCAGGTTTTCCTGTCTGTCTCCTCGTGCAAAGGAGACATTGGAGGCGGTACATAAAGGTCTTGCAGGAACTGTAGGTCATCACGTGAAGTTGGACAAGCACGATGGATGGTGAAATCTTGGCAGGTTTTTCCTGTCTGTCCTCCTCGTGCAAAGGAGACATTGGAGGCGGTACATAAATGTCTTGCAGGAACTGTAGGTATCTCGTGAAGTTGGACAAGCCGATGGGATGGTGAAATTGGCAGGTTTGTTGTCTGTCCTCCTCTTGCAAAGGAGACATTGGAGGCGTACATAGAGGTCTTGCAGGAACTGTAGGTCATCACGTGAAGTTGGACAAGCACGATGGATGGTGAAATCTTGGCAGTTTTTTCTGTCTCCTCCTCGTGCAAAGGAGACATTGGAGGCGGTACATAAATGTCTTGCAGGAACTGTAGGTCATCTCGTGAAGTTGGACAAGCACGATGGGATGGTGAAATCTTGGCAGGTTTTCCTGTCTGTCCTCGTGCAAAGGAGACATTGGAGGCGGTACATAAATGTCTTGCAGGAACTGTAGGTCATCACGTGAAGTTGGACAAGCACGATGGGATGGTGAAATCTTGGCAGGTTTTCCTGTCTCTCTCCTCGTGCAAAGGAGACATTGGAGGCGTACATAAGGTCTTGCAGGAACTGTAGCTCATCACGTGAAGTTGGACAAGCACGATGGGATGGTGAAATCTTGGCAGGTTTTCCTGCCTCTCTCCTCTTGCAAAAGACATTGGAGGCGGTACATAAATGTCTTGCAGGAACTGTAGGTCATCTCGTGAAGTTGGACAAGCACGATGGGATGGTGAACTTGGCAGGTTTGTCCTGTCTGTCCTCTTGCAAAGGAGACATTGGAGGCGATACATAGAGGTCTTGCAGGAACTGTAGGTCATCTCGTGAATTGGACAAGCACGATGGGATGGTGAAATCTTGGCAGGTTTTTTCTGTCTGTCTCCTCGTGCAAAGGAGACATTGGAGGCGGTACATAAATGTCTTGCAGGAACTGTAGGTCATCTCGTGAAGTTGGACAAGCACGATGGGATGGTGAAACCTTGGCAGGATTTTCCTGTCTGTCGCTATCGTGCAAGGAGACATTGGAGGCGGTACATAAATGTCTTGCAGAAACTGGAGGTCATCACGTGAAGTTGGACAAGCACGATGGAATGGTGAAATCTTGGCAGGTTTTTCCTGTCTGTCCTCCTCGTGCAAAGGAGACATTGGAGGCGGTACATAAATGTCTTGCAGGAACTGTAGGTCATCTCGTGAGTTGGACAAGCACGATGGGATGGTGAAACTTGGCAGGATTTTCCTGGTGTCGCTATCGTACAAGGAGACATTGGAGGCGGTACATAAATGTCTTGCAGAAACTGTAGGTCATCACTTGAAGGTGGCCACCCCGATGTGATGCAGAAACCTTGGCAGGTTTTCCTGTCTGTCCTCGTGTAAAGGAGACATTGGAGGCGGTACATAGAGGTCTTTCAGGAACTGTAGCTCATCACGTGAAGTTGGACAAGCACGATGGAATGGTGAAATCTTGGCAGGTTTTCCTGTCTGTCCTCGTGTAAAGGAGACATTGGAGGCGGTACATAATGTCTTGCAGGAACTGTAGGTCATCACGTGAAGTTGGACAAGCACGAAGGAATGGTGAAATCTTGGCAGGTTTTTCCTGTTGTCCTCCTCGTGCAAAGGAGACATTGGAGGCGGTACATAAATGTCTTGCAGGAACTGTAGGTATCACGTGAAGGTGGACAAGCCCGATGGGATGGTGAAACCTTGGCAGGATTTTCCTGTCTGTCCTCGTGTAAAGGAGACATTGGAGGCGGTACATAGAGGTCTTCAGGAACTGTAGCTCATCACGTAAGTTGGACAAGCACATGGGATGGTGAAATCTTGGCAGGTTTTTCCTGCCTCTCCTCCTCGTGCAAAGGAGACATTGGAGGCGGTACATAAATGTCTTGCAGGAAGTGTAGGTCATCTCGTGATGTTGGACAAGCACGATGGGATGGTGAAATCTTGGCAGGTTTTCCTGTCTGTCCTCGTGTAAAGGAGACATTGGAGGCGGTACATAAATGTCTTGCAGGAACTGTAGGTCATCACGTGAGTTGGACAAGCACGATGGAATGGTGAAATCTTGGCAGGTTTTTCCTGTCTGTCCTCGTGCAAAGGAGACATTGGAGGCGGTACATAAAGGTCTTTCAGGAACTGTAGCTCATCACGTGAAGTTGGACAAGCACGATGGAATGGTGAAATCTTGGCAGGTTTTCCTGTCTGTCCTCCTCGTGCAAAGGAGACATTGGAGGCGGTACATAAATGTCTTGCAGGAACTGTAGGTCATCTCGTGAAGTTGGACAAGCACGATGGGATGGTGAAATCTTGGCAGGTTTGTCCTGTCTGTCCTCCTCTTGCAAAGGAGACATTGGAGGGGTACATAGAGGTCTTGCAGGAACTGTAGGTCATCTCGTGAATTTGGACAAGCACGATGGGATGGTGAAATCTTGGCAGTTTTTTCTGTCTGTCCTCGTGCAAAGGAGACATTGGAGGCGGTACATAAATGTCTTGCAGGAACTGTAGGTCATCTCGTGAAGTTGGACAAGCACGATGGGATGGTGAAACCTTGGCAGGATTTTCCTGTCTGTCCTATCGTGCAAAGGAGACATTGGAGGCGGTACATAAATGTCTTGCAGAAACTGTAGGTCATCACGTGAAGTTGGACAAGCACGATGGAATGGTGAAATCTTGGCAGGTTTTTCCTGTCTGTCCTCCTCGTGCAAAGGAGACATTGGAGGCGGTACATAAATGTCTTGCAGGAACTGTAGGTCATCTCGTGAAGTTGGACAAGCACGATGGGATGGTAAAACCTTGGCAGGATTTTCCTGGTTGTCGCTATCGTACAAAGGAGACATTGGAGGCGGTACATAAATGTCTTGCAGAAACTGTAGGTCATCACTTGAAGGTGGCCAACCCCGATGTGATGCAGAAACCTCGGCAGCATTTTCCTGTCTGTCCTCGTGTAAAGGAGACATTGGAGGCGGTACATAGAGGTCTTTCAGGAACTGTAGCTCATCACGTGAAGTTGGACAAGCACGAAGGAATGGTGAAATCTTGGCAGGTTTTTCCTGTCTGTCCTCGTGTAAAGGAGACATTGGAGGCGGTACATAAATGTCTTGCAGGAACTGTAGGTCATCACGTGAAGTTGGACAAGCACGAAGGAATGGTGAAATCTTGGCAGGTTTTTCCTGTTTGTCCTCCTCGTGCAAAGGAGACATTGGAGGCGGTACATAAATGTCTTGCAGGAACTGTAGGTTATCACTTGAAGGTGGCCAAACCCGATGTGATGGAGAAACCTTGGCAGGATTTTCCTTTCTGTCCTCGTGTAAAGGAGACATTGGAGGCGGTACATAGAGGTCTTTCAGGAACTGTAGCTCATCACGTGAAGTTGGACAAGCACAATGGGATGGTGAAATCTTGGCAGGTTTTTCCTGCCTCTCCTCCTCTTGCAGAGGAGACATTGGAGGCGGTACATAAATGTCTTGCAGGAACTGTAGGTCATCTCGTGATGTTGGACAAGCACGATGGGATGGTGAAATCTTGGCAGGTTTTTCCTGTCTGTCCTCGTGTAAAGGAGACATTGGAGGCGGTACATAAATGTCTTGCAGGAACTGTAGGTCATCACGTGACTTTGGACAAGCACGATGGATGGTGAAATCTTGGCAGGTTTTTCCTGTCTGTCCTCGTGCAAAGGAGACATTGGAGGCGGTACATGGATGTCTTTCAGGAACTGTAGCTCATCACGTGAAGTTGGACAAGCACGATGGAATGGTGAAATCTTGGCAGGTTTTTCCTGTCTGTCCTCCTCGTGCAAAGGAGACATTGGAGGCGGTACATAAATGTCTTGCAGGAACTGTAGGTCATCTCGTGAAGTTGGACAAGCACGATGGGATGGTGAAATCTTGGCAGGTTTGTCCTGTCTGTCCTCCTCTTGCAAAGGAGACATTGGAGGGGTACATAGAGGTCTTGCAGGAACTGTAGGTCATCTCGTGAATTTGGACAAGCACGATGGGATGGTGAATCTTGGCAGGTTTTTTCTGTCTGTCCTCGTGCAAAGGAGACATTGGATGCGGTACATAAATGTCTTGCAGGAACTGTAGGTCATCTCGTGAAGTTGGACAAGCACGATGGGATGGTGAAACCTTGGCAGGATTTTCCTGTCTGTCGCTATCGTGCAAAGGAGACATGGGAAGCGGTACATAAATGTCTTGCAGAAAATGGAGGTCATCACGTGAAGTTGGATAAGCACGATGGAATGGTGAAATCTTGGCAGGTTTTTCCTGTCTGTCCTCCTCGTGCAAAGGAGACATTGGATGTGGTACATAAATGTCTTGCAGGAACTGTAGGTCATCTCGTGAAGTTGGACAAGCACGATGGGATGGTAAAACCTTGGCAGGATTTTCCTGGTTGTCGCTATCGTACAAAGGAGACATTGGAGGCGGTACATAAATGTCTTGCAGAAACTGTAGGTCATCACTTGAAGGTGGCCAACCCCGATGTGATGCAGAAACCTCGGCAGCATTTTCCTGTCTGTCCTCGTGTAAAGAAGACATTGGAGGCGGTACATAGAGGTCTTTCAGGAACTGTAGCTCATCACGTGAAGTTGGACAAGCACGAAGGAATGGTGAAATCTTGGCAGGTTTTTCCTGTCTGTCCTCGTGTAAAGGAGACATTGGAGGCGGTACATAAATGTCTTGCAAGAACTTTAGGTCATCACGTGAAGTTGGACAAGCACGAAGGAATGGTGAAATCTTGGCAGGTTTTTCCTGTTTGTCCTCCTCGTGCAAAGGAGACATTGGAGGCGGTACATAAATGTCTTGCAGGAACTGCAGGTTATCACTTGAAGGTGGCCAACCCCGATGTGATGGAGAAACCTTGGCAGGATTTTCCTTTCTGTCCTCGTGTAAAGGAGACATTGGAGGCGGTACATAGAGGTCTTTCAGGAACTGTAGCTCATCACGTAAAGTTGGACAAGCACAATGGGATGGTGAAATCTTGGCAGGTTTTTCCTGCCTCTCCTCCTCTTGCAGAGGAGACATTGGAGGCGGTACATAAATGTCTTGCAGGAAGTGTAGGTCATCTCGTGATGTTGGACAAGCACGATGGGATGGTGAAATCTTGGCAGGTTTTTCCTGTCTGTCCTCGTGTAAAGGAGACATTGGAGGCGGTACATAAATGTCTTGCAGGAACTGGAGGTCATCACATGACTTTGGACAAGCACGATGGAATGGTGAAATCTTGGCAGGTTTTTCCTGTCTGTCCTCGTGCAAAGAGACATTGGATGTGGTACATGGAGGTCTTTCAGGAACTGTAGCTCATCACGTGAAGTTGGACAAGCACGATGGAATGGTGAAATCTTGGCAGGTTTTTCCTGTCTGTCCTCCTCGTGCAAAGGAGACATTGGAGGCGGTACATAAATGTCTTGCAGGAACTGTAGGTCATCTCGTGAAGTTGGACAAGCACGATGGGATGGTGACATCTTGGCAGGTTTGTCCTGTCTGTCCTCCTCTTGCAAAGGAGACATTGGAGGGGATACATAGAGGTCTTGCAGGAACTTTATTTCATCTCGTGAATTTGGACAAGCACGATGGGATGGTGAATTCTTGGCAGGTTTTTTCTGTCTGTCCTCGTGCAATGGAGACATTGGATGCGGTACACAAATGTCTTGAAAGAACTGTAGGTCATCTCGTGAAGTTGGACAAGCACGATGGGATGGTGAAACCTTGGCAGGATTTTCCTGTCTGTCGCTATCGTGCAAAGGAGACATGGAAGCGGTACATAAATGTCTTGCAGAAAATGGAGGTCATCACGTGAAGTTGGACAAGCACGATGGAATGGTGAAATCTTGGCAGGTTTTTCCTGTCTGTCCTCCTCGTGCAAAGGAGACATTTGATGTGGTACATAAATGTCTTGCAGGAACTGTAGGTCATCTCGTGAAGTTGGACAAGCACGATGGGATGGTAAAACCTTGGCAGGATTTTCCTGGTTGTCGCTATCGTACAAAGGAGACATTGGAGGCAGTACATAAATGTCTTGCAGAAACTGTAGGTCATCACTTGAAGGTGGCCAACCCCGATGTGATGCAGAAACCTCGGCAGCATTTTCCTGTCTGTCCTCGTGTAAAGAAGACATTGGAGGCGGTACATAGAGGTCTTTCAGGAACTGTAGCTCATCACGTGAAGTTGGACAAGCACGAAGGAATGGTGAAATCTTGGCAGGTTTTTCCTGTCTGTCCTCGTGTAAAGGAGACATTGGAGGCGGTACATAAATGTCTTGCAAGAACTTTAGGTCATCACGTGAAGTTGGACAAGCACGAAGGAATGGTGAAATCTTGGCAGGTTTTTCCTGTTTGTCCTCCTCGTGCAAAGGAGACATTGGAGGCGGTACATAAATGTCTTGCAGGAACTGCAGGTTATCACTTGAAGGTGGCCAACCCCGATGTGATGGAGAAACCTTGGCAGGATTTTCCTTTCTGTCCTCGTGTAAAGGAGACATTGGAGGCGGTACATAGAGGTCTTTCAGGAACTGTAGCTCATCACGTAAAGTTGGACAAGCACAATGGGATGGTGAAATCTTGGCAGGTTTTTCCTGCCTCTCCTCCTCTTGCAGAGGAGACATTGGAGGCGGTACATAAATGTCTTGCAGGAAGTGTAGGTCATCTCGTGATGTTGGACAAGCACGATGGGATGGTGAAATCTTGGCAGGTTTTTCCTGTCTGTCCTCGTGTAAAGGAGACATTGGAGGCGGTACATAAATGTCTTGCAGGAACTGGAGGTCATCACATGACTTTGGACAAGCACGATGGAATGGTGAAATCTTGGCAGGTTTTTCCTGTCTGTCCTCGTGCAAAAGAGACATTGGATGTGGTACATGGAGGTCTTTCAGGAACTGTAGCTCATCACGTGAAGTTGGACAAGCACGATGGAATGGTGAAATCTTGGCAGGTTTTTCCTGTCTGTCCTCCTCGTGCAAAGGAGACATTGGAGGCGGTACATAAATGTCTTGCAGGAACTGTAGGTCATCTCGTGAAGTTGGACAAGCACGATGGGATGGTGACATCTTGGCAGGTTTGTCCTGTCTGTCCTCCTCTTGCAAAGGAGACATTGGAGGGGATACATAGAGGTCTTGCAGGAACTTTATTTCATCTCGTGAATTTGGACAAGCACGATGGGATGGTGAATTCTTGGCAGGTTTTTTCTGTCTGTCCTCGTGCAATGGAGACATTGGATGCGGTACACAAATGTCTTGAAAGAACTGTAGGTCATCTCGTGAAGTTGGACAAGCACGATGGGATGGTGAAACCTTGGCAGGATTTTCCTGTCTGTCGCTATCGTGCAAAGGAGACATGGGAAGCGGTACATAAATGTCTTGCAGAAAATGGAGGTCATCACGTGAAGTTGGATAAGCACGATGGAATGGTGAAATCTTGGCAGGTTTTTCCTGTCTGTCCTCCTCGTGCAAAGGAGACATTTGATGTGGTACATAAATGTCTTGCAGGAACTGTAGGTCATCTCGTGAAGTTGGACAAGCACGATGGGATGGTAAAACCTTGGCAGGATTTTCCTGGTTGTCGCTATCGTACAAAGGAGACATTGGAGGCAGTACATAAATGTCTTGCAGAAACTGTAGGTCATCACTTGAAGGTGGCCAACCCCGATGTGATGCAGAAACCTCGGCAGCATTTTCCTGTCTGTCCTCGTGTAAAGAAGACATTGGAGGCGGTACATAGAGGTCTTTCAGGAACTGTAGCTCATCACGTGAAGTTGGACAAGCACGAAGGAATGGTGAAATCTTGGCAGGTTTTTCCTGTCTGTCCTCGTGTAAAGGAGACATTGGAGGCGGTACATAAATGTCTTGCAAGAACTTTAGGTCATCACGTGAAGTTGGACAAGCACGAAGGAATGGTGAAATCTTGGCAGGTTTTTCCTGTTTGTCCTCCTCGTGCAAAGGAGACATTGGAGGCGGTACATAAATGTCTTGCAGGAACTGCAGGTTATCACTTGAAGGTGGCCAACCCCGATGTGATGGAGAAACCTTGGCAGGATTTTCCTTTCTGTCCTCGTGTAAAGGAGACATTGGAGGCGGTACATAGAGGTCTTTCAGGAACTGTAGCTCATCACGTAAAGTTGGACAAGCACAATGGGATGGTGAAATCTTGGCAGGTTTTTCCTGCCTCTCCTCCTCTTGCAGAGGAGACATTGGAGGCGGTACATAAATGTCTTGCAGGAAGTGTAGGTCATCTCGTGATGTTGGACAAGCACGATGGGATGGTGAAATCTTGGCAGGTTTTTCCTGTCTGTCCTCGTGTAAAGGAGACATTGGAGGCGGTACATAAATGTCTTGCAGGAACTGGAGGTCATCACATGACTTTGGACAAGCACGATGGAATGGTGAAATCTTGGCAGGTTTTTCCTGTCTGTCCTCGTGCAAAAGAGACATTGGATGTGGTACATGGAGGTCTTTCAGGAACTGTAGCTCATCACGTGAAGTTGGACAAGCACGATGGAATGGTGAAATCTTGGCAGGTTTTTCCTGTCTGTCCTCCTCGTGCAAAGGAGACATTGGAGGCGGTACATAAATGTCTTGCAGGAACTGTAGGTCATCTCGTGAAGTTGGACAAGCACGATGGGATGGTGACATCTTGGCAGGTTTGTCCTGTCTGTCCTCCTCTTGCAAAGGAGACATTGGAGGGGATACATAGAGGTCTTGCAGGAACTTTATTTCATCTCGTGAATTTGGACAAGCACGATGGGATGGTGAATTCTTGGCAGGTTTTTTCTGTCTGTCCTCGTGCAATGGAGACATTGGATGCGGTACACAAATGTCTTGAAAGAACTGTAGGTCATCTCGTGAAGTTGGACAAGCACGATGGGATGGTGAAACCTTGGCAGGATTTTCCTGTCTGTCGCTATCGTGCAAAGGAGACATGGAAGCGGTACATAAATGTCTTGCAGAAAATGGAGGTCATCACGTGAAGTTGGATAAGCACGATGGAATGGTGAAATCTTGGCAGGTTTTTCCTGTCTGTCCTCCTCGTGCAAAGGAGACATTTGATGTGGTACATAAATGTCTTGCAGGAACTGTAGGTCATCTCGTGAAGTTGGACAAGCACGATGGATGGTAAAACCTTGGCAGGATTTTCCTGGTTGTCGCTATCGTACAAAGGAGACATTGGAGGCAGTACATAAATGTCTTGCAGAAACTGTAGGTCATCACTTGAAGGTGGCCAACCCCGATGTGATGCAGAAACCTCGGCAGCATTTTCCTGTCTGTCCTCGTGTAAAGAAGACATTGGAGGCGGTACATAGAGGTCTTTCAGGAACTGTAGCTCATCACGTGAAGTTGGACAAGCACGAAGGAATGGTGAAATCTTGGCAGGTTTTTCCTGTCTGTCCTCGTGTAAAGGAGACATTGGAGGCGGTACATAAATGTCTTGCAAGAACTTTAGGTCATCACGTGAAGTTGGACAAGCACGAAGGAATGGTGAAATCTTGGCAGGTTTTTCCTGTTTGTCCTCCTCGTGCAAAGGAGACATTGGAGGCGGTACATAAATGTCTTGCAGGAACTGTAGGTTATCACTTGAAGGTGGCCAACCCCGATGTGATGGAGAAACCTTGGCAGGATTTTCCTTTCTGTCCTCGTGTAAAGGAGACATTGGAGGCGGTACATAGAGGTCTTTCAGGAACTGTAGCTCATCACGTAAAGTTGGACAAGCACAATGGGATGGTGAAATCTTGGCAGGTTTTTCCTGCCTCTCCTCCTCTTGCAGAGGAGACATTGGAGGCGGTACATAAATGTCTTGCAGGAAGTGTAGGTCATCTCGTGATGTTGGACAAGCACGATGGGATGGTGAAATCTTGGCAGGTTTTCCTGTCTGTCCTCGTGTAAAGGAGACATTGGAGGCGGTACATAAATGTCTTGCAGGAACTGGAGGTCATCACATGACTTTGGACAAGCACGATGGAATGGTGAAATCTTGGCAGGTTTTTCCTGTCTGTCCTCGTGCAAAAGAGACATTGGATGTGGTACATGGAGGTCTTTCAGGAACTGTAGCTCATCACGTGAAGTTGGACAAGCACGATGGAATGGTGAAATCTTGGCAGGTTTTTCCTGTCTGTCCTCCTCGTGCAAAGGAGACATTGGAGGCGGTACATAAATGTCTTGCAGGAACTGTAGGTCATCTCGTGAAGTTGGACAAGCACGATGGGATGGTGACATCTTGGCAGGTTTGTCCTGTCTGTCCTCCTCTTGCAAAGGAGACATTGGAGGGGATACATAGAGGTCTTGCAGGAACTTTATTTCATCTCGTGAATTTGGACAAGCACGATGGGATGGTGAATTCTTGGCAGGTTTTTCTGTCTGTCCTCGTGCAATGGAGACATTGGATGCGGTACACAAATGTCTTGAAAGAACTGTAGGTCATCTCGTGAAGTTGGACAAGCACGATGGGATGGTGAAACCTTGGCAGGATTTTCCTGTCTGTCGCTATCGTGCAAAGGAGACATGGGAAGCGGTACATAAATGTCTTGCAGAAAATGGAGGTCATCACGTGAAGTTGGATAAGCACGATGGAATGGTGAAATCTTGGCAGGTTTTCCTGTCTGTCCTCCTCGTGCAAAGGAGACATTTGATGTGGTACATAAATGTCTTGCAGGAACTGTAGGTCATCTCGTGAAGTTGGACAAGCACGATGGGATGGTAAAACCTTGGCAGGATTTTCCTGGTTGTCGCTATCGTGCAAAGGAGACATTGGAGGCGTACATAAATGTCTTGCAGAAACTGTAGGTCATCAGTGAAGGTGGCCAACCCCATGTGATGCAGAAATTTTGGCAGCATTTTCCTGTCTGTCCTCGTGTAAAGGAGACATTGGAGGCGGTACATAGAGGTTATTCAGGAACTGTAGCTCATCACGTGAGGTTGGACAAGCACGATGGGATGGTGAAATCTTGGCAGGTTTTTCCTGCTCTCCTCCTCTTGCAAAGGAGACATTGGAGGCGGTACATAGAGGTCTTGCAGGAACTGTAGGTCATCTCGTGAATTTGGACAAGCACGATGGGATGGTGAAATCTTGGCAGGTTTTTCCTGCTTCTCCTCTTGCAGAGGAGACATTGGAGGCGGTACATAAATGTCTTGCAGGAACTGTAGGTCATCTCGTGAAGTTGGACAAGCACGATGGGATGGTGAAATCTTGGCAGGTTTTCTGCCTCTCCTCCTCTGCAAAGGAGACATTGGAGGCGGTACATAATGTCTTGCAGGAACTGTAGGTCATCACGTGAAGGTGGACAACCACGATGGGATGGTGAAATCTTGGCAGGTTTTTCCTGTCTGTCCTCGTGCAAAGGAGACATTGGAGGCGGTACATAGAGGTCTTGCAGGAACTGTAGGTCATCACGTGAAGTTGGACAAGCACAATGGGATGGTGAAATCTTGGCAGGTTTTTTCCTGCCTCTCCTCTTGCAGAGGAGACATTGGAGGCGGTACATAAATGTCTTGCAGGAACTGTAGGTCATCTCGTGAAGTGGACAAGCACGATGGGATGGTGAAATCTTGGCAGGTTTTTCCTGTCTGTCCTCGTGTAAAGGAGACATTGGAGGCGGTACATAAGATGTCTTGCAGGAACTGTAGTCATCACGTGAAGTTGGACAAGCACGATGGGATGGTGAAATCTTGGCAGTTTTTCCTGTCTGTCCTCGTGCAAAAGAGACATTGGATGCGGTACATAAATGTCTTGCAGGAACTGTAGGTCATCTCGTGAAGTTGGACAAGCACGATGGGATGGTGAAATCTTGGCAGGTTTTTCCTGTCTGTCCTCCTCGTGCAAAGGAGACATTGGAGGCGGTACATAAATGTCTTGCAGGAACTGTAGGTCATCTCGTGAAGTTGGACAAGCACGATGGGATGGTGAAATCTTGGCAGGTTTGTCCTGTCTGTCCTCCTCTTGCAAAGGAGACATTGGAGGGGGATACATAGAGGTTGCAGGAACTGTAGGTCATCTCGTGAATTTGGACAAGCACGATGGGATGGTGAAATCTTGGCAGGTTTTTTCTGTCTTCCTCGTGCAGAGGAGACATTGGATGCGGTACATAATGTCTTGCAAGAACTGTAGGTCATCACGTGAAGTGGACAAGCACGATGGGATGGTGAAACCTTGGCAGGATTTTCCTGTCTGTCCTATCGTGCAAAGGAGACATGGAGGCGGTACATAAATGTCTTGCAGGAACTGTAGGTCATCACGTGAAGTTGGACAAGCACGATGGGATGGTGAAATCATGGCAGGTTTTTCCTGTCTGTCCTCCTCGTGCAAAGGAGACATTTGAGGGGTACATAAATGTCTTGCAGGAACTGTAGGTCATCTCGTGAAGTTGGACAAGCACGATGGGATGGTGAAACCTTGGCAGGATTTTCCTGGTTGTCGCTATCGTGCAAAGGAGACATTGGAGGCGGTACATAAATGTCTTGCAGGAACTGTAGGTCATCACTTGAAAGTGGCAACCACGATGTGATGTGAAACCTTGGCAGCATTTTCTGTCTGTCCTCGTGTAAAGAAGACATTGGAGGCGGTACATAGAGGTCTTTCAGGAACTGTAGCTCATCACGTGAAGTTGGACAAGCACGATGGATGGTGAAATCTTGGCAGGTTTTTCCTGTCTGTCCTCGTGTAAAGGAGACATTGGAGGCGGTACATAAATGTCTTGCAGGAACTTAGGTCATCACGTGAAGTTGGACAAGCACGATGGGATGGTGAAATCTTGGCAGGTTTTCCTGTTTGTCCTCCTCGTGCAAAGGAGACATTGGAGGCGGTACATAAATGTCTTGCAGGAACTGTAGGT
>WNGS01004946.1:503780-527074 GCA_020271785.1 Procambarus virginalis
TCTTCCCGCCCAACAACGAGAGTGGTTTCAATATCATGGTATCCGGTACACGTTGGTAACTACACTTAATGTTTGAATGCCTATGCACCTACTGGCCTCCTCCAGTATACTGACATACCTAGGTTTGCACATACCGATTCTACAATATAATTGGGATTTAAATGCTAAACACAAACAATTAGGGGATCAACTCACAAACACCAACGAGAGAAGATTGGTGGCACTTCTCGATGCATTAAATATGCAGTTCAGTTTTGGTCGCCGTACTATAGAACGCCTCCACCTAAGAATGACAAAGTTAATCCCCCAAATTAGAAACCTAACATATTAAGAAAGATTGACAAGGAGTAAATTACATTTGCTCGAAACGCGAAGAGTTCGTGGTGACATAATAGAGGTGTACGAGTGGAAGAATGGATATAACAAAGTGGATATTAAAGTATCAACACAAGACAGAACACGAAACAATGGGTACAATTGGAGTAAGATTGAGATTCGGAAAGACTGGGTAAATACTGGTTCGGTATAAGGGTTTTGGTTTGTGGAACTAATATACCGCGAACAGTATGAGAGTGAGGTCCTCTGATTGTTTCAAGGGGTGGACATGTATATGATGAGGATTAGGTAAAGATTAGGTTATATATATATATTAGGTTATATATATATATATATATATATATATATATATATATATATATATATATATAATATATAAGACTCACTATCACTTCAAATTGATCTAATTAGGGTTTTGAAACGGTCAAAAGATTGGCAGATGCAGTTTAATGCTGATAATTGTAAAGTTCTGAGGCTAGGTAGTAATGATGATAGAGTTGCAAGATACGAGCTAGAAGGTATTGAGATTGCGAAGTCGGATTGCCGAAAGGGATCTGGGAGTTATGATTAGTAAGAATTTAAAACAAAAGGATCAATGCATGAATGTTCGTAATAAGGCAAATATACACTGGGATTTATTAATCGAACGTTAGAACAAGACACCTGGTGTGGTCTTCAAGTATATCTTGCTCAGGTTAGGCTCCATTTAGATTATCAGTTCAGTTTTCGTCGGCCGTACTATAGAATGGATACAAATTCACTTGAACGTGTCCAGCGTAGGATGACTAATTAATTCCCCAAATTAGAAATCTTTCATATGAGGAAAGATTAACAAAGCTTAAATTGCATTCACTGGAAAGGCGAAGAGTTAGGGTGACATGATAGAGGTTTACAAGTGAATGAATGGACACAAACAAAGGGATATTTTATAGGGTATTAGAAGTATCAACACAAGACAGAACACGAAACAATGGGCATAAATTGGATAAATTTAGATTTAGGAAAGACTTGGGTAAATACTGGTTCGGTAACAGGGTTGTTGGTTTGTGGAACCAATTACCGCGTAACGTGGTGGAGGTGGGTCCCTCGATTGTTTCAAGCGCGGATGGACATGTATATGAGTGGGATTGGTGGTTATAGATAGGAGCTGCCTCGTATGGCCAATAGGCCTTCTGCAGTTGACTTTATTCTTATGTTCTTATGTCTTATATGGTGATGCTCAAATTATCAGTAAGAATCAACCACGCAAATATATGGAGGTATTCTAGATAGGTGCATTGGCTTTAACCTGTCATACACAACTCATGAGACTGATATTATGGATGACTTAATGTCTGACCATTTAGCCATAACAGCTAACATACACGTGGCTAATGTTGACCTACCTGGCACTAAGCTGAGTAGACGCAGGCTAACAGTAAGGAAAGAGCAAGAAAAATTCTTTATAGACAGCATAGAACATTGGTATAACAATTATGAGCCTGAGAATGTACAACAGTTTTATGATGACCTCGTAAATAAAACCTATGAGGCCATCAAAATAGTGAGTCACACCAAACAAAAAGACGTACTGGGAAACAGGTCAGACACAACCAGTACTATGATGATGCTAAACTGAAAGAGCTTAAATCAATTGCTAGACAGACAGGTAAAGCATATAAGAGCCTTAGAACTCCTCAAATGTTAAAACTGTTTCAGGCCGCGCTTGCAGCGGCAAGGGAGAGAATGACTGAACTGAGACAAAATGAATGGGAGGGTTTTGTTAGTGGACTTAACCTGCATACTCCCTGGGCAAAGCCTGGAAAGGCATAAACAAAATTATTGGTAAAAATAGTAGACAAGTTTCACACCAAACCCGCAACAGAAAGCTAATCAGTTAATTGCAAAATGGGCTCAGGTTTCCAGCCTTGGAATGTTACCAGCTAGCACTAGGGAGAAATTGCAGGAGAGGTCCACAGACAGAAATTCTCTCATAAATTTCATGTTGAGCAAGCAACATGATGAATGTGATGTTCCATATACAGATTATGAATTGGATGCAGCCCTCTCCAGGGGCAGTAGCACTGCTCCTGGTGAGGACGGTATCACCTATGATATTCTAAGACTCCTACATCGTGTACCCGGTAACCCATTATTAGAATTGTTTAATGCCAGTTATGTCACTGGGCAGTTGCCAGTATCATGGACCACCAGTCTTACGGTACCTGTACCAAAGCCTGGCCAACCTGATGCTTTCCGTCCCATCTCACTGACCAGTTGCATGTGCAAAACCTTTGAGAGAATGGTGCTTAATAGATTATTGTATAGAGTTAAAGAGCACATGTCACCTGATATCAATGGTTTCACACATGGTAAAAGTGTACACAACTGTATCACAACCTTTCTCACTGTTCATGGAGATAAAAGGCACAAGTACACAACATTTCTTGATTTAAAAAATGCCTTTGATATTGCTAATAGGGAAGTGATTATGTACGAATTAGCGAGAATGGATATAGGGGGACATTTATTACAATGGATACGAGGCTATCTTACCAACCGGAAGTCCTCTGCACTGTTCCAAGGCTACAAGAGTGAAACTAAAGTAATGCAACTAGGCACCCCACAAGGAGGAGTACTCAGTCCTACCTTGTTTAATGTTCTAATTAATGCTTTACTAAAATCAATTCCAACTAGTCCGGCAAACATCACTATCAGCTATGCAGATGACATCCTTGTACATACTAAAACCCACCGCGAAATGCAAACAGTCTTAAATTGTATACATACAGCTTGTGAGAGCCTTGGTCTTGTAATCAACGCTGCTAAAACTAAGGTATTTAACAGACAAATTGGCAACCGCAAAAGTGGACCACGAAAACTCAAGATAGATAATATACCAATAGACTATGTCTCTTCTTTCAAATACCTTGGAGTCTATGTCCCTTGTACCTCAACTGCAGTCAATAAGTTACATCAACAATGTAGAGACAGACTCAAGGCTCTCAGAACTGTAGTGGGGTACAGCCCGAAATATGGTGTTAATATTAGAATAGCAAGAATGATGTATTTAGCGTATATAAGGTCTCTGATAGACTATCATGCACCAGCTTTGGTCCTGCAAAATGGCAAAAGTATTGATAGACTTGAAAAAATGCAAAATGAAGCACTCAGAATTATACTTGGCTGTCCTATAACTACCAAAGTTCTCAACATGCGGAAAGAATTAAATATACTTAGCATTAGAGATAGAATATTTGAAATTAATCTTATGATGGGACTAAAGCTTCTGCGTGATAACAAAAACAACATTGTGTCAGTTGCTCTGTTAGAACACATACGAAATGGAACTAGCGAGTCTAAGTGGATTCAAAGAACAGCCACTCATATTAAAATGATGGGACTGCACGATGTATATACAGATGAAAGAGTACAGCACTTCCTTCCACCCTGGCAGATAGTACCTTTTGACATCCTGACCCCTGCATACCCACCAAGAAACTAATCACAAACAACCCTCATGCTCAGCTTGCTGCTAAATTAAGCACCATAGAACACATTCACAATATACAAGCTGAAAACAACATTGCACAGACCATATACACTGACGGATCACTCAATACAGCTACAGGGAGGGCAGGAAGTGCTGTTATTGCTCATCAGCCCGATGGCAGCACAATTGAAAGGAATATCCGAATTAGTAACTGGGCGTCCACTATGCAAGCCGAGTTGGTAGCGATACTGGTAGCACTCGAAATTATTGACAACACTGAAGTAGACAGCTTAATTATTTCTGACTCCCTTTCCTCACTACGAGCAATAAACAGTTTGCAATCAAGTAATAACGTGCTTGTCTTGGAAGCTAGACGTAGATATATAAGAATACTTAGCAAGAGGGTAAATATAAAAATGTTGTGGATTCCTTCTCACATTGGCATGCAGGAACATGACAAAGTTGACGCCCTTGCTAAGGCTGCAGTAAATAAAGACAGTATTGAACGGAATCTTGAGTTATCAAATAGGTCCCTTAAAAATGTCATTAGACGAGAACTCCTGGATGAATTTGAAGAAAGTAGAACTGTGCAAACTGGAACTAGCAGGTCCATTGTTCATCACAATGAAATGTGTGAAGTAAAACATGTGTATGGGGCAAGTAACAAAGTCAGTAGACTAACAGATGTTGTCACAGCTCGTATAAGACTTGGCTACAAGTATCTCTGGCAGTTCGGCTTGTATAGGGATCTAGATGAAGTAAAGTGTAAAGTGTGTGGACAAAGACAGGGACACACACTCGAACACTATATCTTGGATTGTAGTAAAATTGAGCCATTTAGAGATAAATCTAAGCTCACTCTGTATGATATGGCAACCTATCTTATTACCATGGAAAAATTACCTGAAATCCTTGCACTGTATCCACATTTCGCTTCCAGTAGATGAACGACATATGAGATTCAGAAACAAGTAGTGTATTGTGAGGACTAACAATAAACAGAAGCTCCCCTATGACTCTGTAATGTCCCCATTGGTCAAACTATTATGTATTAGCGATAAGACCTACCATTAATGTATGATGACTTACTGAAATGTAGCTCTTGAAATAGCATTTCTCTGTAGTTTAGTTTTAGTTAATTTAGATGACCCCCATACCCATCTTGTGGGCGGTAGTGGAAAGGGTTACAGAGGCACATAATGGGTCAGGGACTGAACCCCACAATTCATTTAGCTAAGCAAGTTACAATCTTGATGAGCTAGTTACAAAATTCAATATAAGTCGTCACATCAACAATGGGTTCGAGATCGACCTCAAAGTACAGGTTCTAAATTAAGCAACTGACATGTGGAGAGCTAGTGTCACAATTATATGTTTGTCCTGCACACCGCCCCCATCCAGTGGGCAGCGGTGGATAGGTTACAATCACTCAGTTACTACCTACAGTTAGCAAACTGGGGATATTTGGCTAAAATTTCTGGTAGCAGATCATTTTGATGATGATATGATTGGCACACCATTGATTGACACATCTCTGGAAATTATAGATTGTCTCTAAAATCCGCCGCTGCGTCAAATCCGTCATCAAAACCCAGACGCGATTCATCGTGCTTCGTTAGAGATGGCTTGATCAAAGTGAGAAAGACCGCTGTAGGTGAAATGTTTACAATTGCTAATGAGGATAACCTCAACACTTCCTCAACCAATGTTGTTTGTCTCACTTTATTATCACTGCCAATGAGTCAACATAATAACCCCTTGTCACCTAGTGCGGGCTGGTTATCCTAATGTCTCTTTGTTACTTTTTAATTAATTTTTAATTTACCTCTATGAGTCACTTCTGGACTTATTTATCTGAGTGCTTTAATATTTCTTTAGGTCTCATTAATTTACGATCATAACTAAACTACTTATAGTTAATAATCTTTAGCTTAAAATGTGCCTATTATTTCAATTTTTTTCTTTGATTTCATTTTTACCTAGGTTGCCTAGCCTCGCCATATTCTCTTACTCCATGTACCCCTGACTTGCCTGTGCCTTGAAAATGCAAAATTATACTTACAGTGTACCTGAGAGTACTTGTAAGCCCCTTGTAAGCTATCACATCTTTTTCTTTTTGTTCATTTGAGTTTGTTTTGTATAATCTTGTTTATATTTTTCCCCCTTTATATCATAATTCTATGTTGTAATTTGCCTTTCTTGCCTTGTTTTCCTGCAACCAGACTTTTTATGCAGACAAGTATAGACCGAGAACTAAACCTCTTATCCACTATCTATGATAATCATCACTTTAATGATCTAAATTGCAGATATTTTACAGCACGTGATGTAAACAATGTATTAACACATAATCACAATATATCTGTAATCAACTTGAACGTTAGATCCCTAGGTAAGCACTTCGATGATGTTAGTGCCATGATTGAAACTATTGACAACAAATTCTCTTTTATTATACTTACTGAAACGTGGTTGAAAGAGGATACTACTCAACTCTTTAACATGCCTAACTACTCGGCAATTCACAACTGTCGTCAAATTCAGAGAGGTGGTGGTACTGCTCTTTACTACCACCAGAACTAACATGCTTAAAAGTAATTATAACTAGAGACTTCTGTGGGGGAGTATATCTTCGCCAGTTTCAGAGTCAAGGGAGCCGAGTCTGTCCTGTCTGTGGGTGCAGTCTATAGAATTCCTAGCACTGATGTGTCCGAATTCAACTCAAACCTTAGAAATCTAATACTCGATAACAAACTGAACAAAAACATCTAATTATCGCAGGGGACTTTAATATTGACTTCTGTGTGCCTGAACACCCTATTGCTGTTAGCTTCCTCAACTGTATGAATTCCTGCTTCCTCATACCGTTAATCACTAGACCTACTAGAATCACTGATAGTACTGCCACGACTCTAGATCACATCTGGACCAACATAACCTCTCCGCTTACTTCAGGTATAATCACCGATAGCACTACAGACCATTACCCCACATTTCTCTTAACTAACATTAACAAACCACCTCTAGAGTCAAGGGTTTAAGTTTTAGGCTGCACAATGATACTGCTATAAACAGTTTTATAACTGCTGCTGATATGTCAATGGGAGTCCGAGTTAGGTAACATAGGGTACATCAACCTAGCAGTGCAATCTTTTCTTCAAAAAACTCTTAGCTTTTATAACACACACTGTCTTTTGCTTACAAAACAAGTCACAACCAAAAGGCTTAACAATCCTTGGCTTACAAAGTGAATACTTAAATCCATTAATAAAAAACATGACCTTGAGAAGAAATATAGGTTAGGAACCGTCTCCAAAGAATTCTCAAAGAATTACTCCTTATTGCTATCTAAGATAATTAGACGAGCCAAAACTAAATACTACGAAGATAAATTTACCCAAATAAAGAGCAACATTAAAAGAACTTGGAGCACAATTTCACAAATATTGGGATCAAAGAAGATTTTAAATAACAACCCAACACTCTTGTCCAATAACGATGGTCAGCTTTCAGCCTCTGATTCTGCTATTGAGTTCAATAGATTCTTCTCTTCCATTGGGTCATCCCTTGCAAATGATATTCTATCTTCCAGTACTGATGTCAAGGACTATCTTACAGGTAACTATCCAGTCTCTGTACTTAAAGCCTACTAATTCCACTGACGTCAATGAGATTATCCTTTCCCTTAAAACCAAGTCTTGTGCCTGTGGGAGTATGTCTCCCAAGATTCTCCCACAGCTGACTTGAATAGCTCATTGCAATGCACAGTGCACTGATCTTCGTACACAAGCCTATCTCTCTTAATCCTGGATAGTGACCTGGCATGTTGGGTATCTCCAGAAAGCCCACTTAACCAGGAACACTTTTATAATACGGAGGCCGCCGTATGTCCAGGCAGAAAGTAGATACAGGGAGTTAAGCATACTTGCCACCAAAGGGTCAGTGAGTACCTCGGTGTTGGAGCGTGAGAACAGAGGGGAGGCGCCAGCAGCGTCTGACCTCTGGGGTCAACCGGCGCGATGGTGAATAACAGCTATGACGTGTTCGTGACGTGTTCATGATGTCACCTCTCCTACTGCTCATAGAACGAGCTAATATGATTGGTTCCCGCTCATTTGCTGCAATGCTATTGGTCAAATTGTAACTCTTTTGTGTTGTGTGCCACGAGATGCCCGGCACCCTTTGCAAAACCATTCACGTGAGAGAGACCAGAGAGGATGGGTCTGTTCTGTCTATCGGCCACTAGACTGAAACACTGTCTATTCCTCACAGTCAAGTTAACTCAGCGTCTTTGTGATATACCACACTCGCCCAGAATCACGAGTGAGTATATTGTTCAAAAGCCTAAAGTGATAAATCTCCAGAGCGAAACAGACTGGTATCAGATAACCCCTGGTGACGAAGATCGTTGTGAGTGACCTAGAGTGAACTAAGGCAGTGCCACCGCCTAAGTAATCTGTGTGTGACTTTACCACAGTGTACCTGTACCACAGTGTACAGTGTAGTGCATGGTACCACAGCCACCGCCAGCCGCCACTCTGTCCCGAGCGTGAAGCCTCAAGCGCCTGCCGCCGCCCTCACTCCTACGTGACGTCACCACCTTACGCACCGCCAGTGCCAGTGTGTGTGCGTGTGTCTGTCTGTTAAGCATACAGCACGCCCTACTCACGAAATCATCTCAAGATACTGCGAGTACCCTCCGTGTTTACGAGCGAAACCAGCTATCAGGCCACCTACGAGTGCTTGTATAAATGTGCCTGACTGAGTGAGTGAGTAAGGAAAGGTACCTTATCTGTAAGTACAAGATCTTGTCATTGTTTATTGTGTCTGTGTTGATCCGAGGTATCAACCATAGTTCTCACCTTCTTATACCTGTCGCAGGTTATAGGTGAATCGACGGTGAATGCGTGGTTATCTGTGTGGTGTCACGGCATTTCACTCGTCTGTGAATGTGAGCTTCACATACACCACACATTTAGCTATTGTGTGATTATTATTGTGCATGTTATTGCCTGTCCCATTGACAGTGCCTTTGTGATTTATTGCACATCATCATTACCGAGTATCCGGTTGGAACTCTTGTGATCCCTTTGCATACCGGCAGTTAGGTTGCTGTTTTAATGATTGGCTGTCAACTGTGTTAAGTTAGGTTTTTCTCCACGAGTGGATACGAGTCGATTAGCCAGACGTCAAGAGTCTCGCTAATGCAACCATAGCTTTGCTGACGCCAATCTAAAGTAAATCAAGCACCCTGTGTATTAGTGGTTAAGTTAGTAAATAAACTACTGTTAAGCTTTATGCGGTGTTTCCGTTGAACCACTTCTGAATACAGCCAACATTACTCAAGCCTTCAGCTCTAAGTGTCTTCAACACCGAGTTGCCTATATTCACTAATCTATAAATGTGATGAGGACCCTAGGAGTCCCTTAAAGTGTTACATCATTGAGGAGACTCTAACGATCAACGTGGAGCAGGACCAGGTGAGGCTAGTCTGAGAAGAGACCCACACGGACTCTAACTCGACCTTGCTCCCAGGCCTTGTACGGTTGCTCTCGTATTTTCTATTCTGCTAATTCCGACAGTTTCGTGAAGCGTCTGCCACATGTGCATTGGCGACGTACGCATTGCAGTCATGAAAGCAAAAAAAGAAAACCCGCATAGTGCCCTTGAGGAGATACCACCTTTAATTTACAAAAAAGTCTCCAGATCTTTAGCTCCTGCTATAGTATTGCTCTTCAACAAGTCACTTGAACTCCAAACCTTTCCAGATATTCTAAAAAAAGCAAGAGTAACCCTGTCCACAAATGTGGTGATCTCACAGATGTTAACAACTACAGACCCATATCAATCCTGCCTAACTTGTCAAATATTTTTGAAAAAGTAATCTACAAGCAGCTTTCCTCTTATCTAGCCAAACACAATATACTTAGCTCTTGCCAATTTGGCTTCAGACCCAAAAAAAGCACTAACGATGCACTTATTAGTATGATTAACTTGATTCATGCAGCTCTTGATAAAAATGAGTTCCCTGTTGGGCTATTTGTGGACCTGCGTAAAGTTTTTGACACTGTCAACCACCAAAACCTTCTTCTTAAATTACATCATTATGGAGTAAGAGGACACTTCCTGCAATACCTCAATTCTTACCTTACTGACAGGCTCCAGTATGTTTCTGTGAATAATTCAATTTCTCTCACCCTACCCATCAACATTGGTGTTCCTCAGGGCAGCATACTTGGCCCTCTCCTCTTTCTCATCTACATTAATGACCTTCCAAATGCCTCCCAACACCTCAAACCAATTCTATTTGCTGACGACACAACCTTCATTTACTCCAGTCCTGACCCCCTTGCTCTAAATGCCACAGTAAATACTGAGCTAAATAAAGTCCATCTTTGGCTAACTGCCAACAAACTCACCCTTAACATTGACAAAACTTTCTATATTCTGTTTGGCAATAAATCCTCTAATCAAATAAATCTCAAAACAAACAATACTCAAATTTGTAACAAATTAGATGGCAAATTCCTTGGCGTTCTCATTGACCACAAGCTGAATTTCCAGGGACACATTCTAAATATATCAAATAAAGTTTAAAAAACTGTTGGCATTTTTTCTAAGAACAGATATTATGTACCCCGCCCTGCCCTGGTGACTATCTATTACTCCCTCATTTATCCATATCTCAACTATGGTATTTGTGCTTGGGGTTCTACTACCCAAAATCATTTACGTCCTCTACTTACTCAACACAAAGCTGCTATTAGGACAATATCCAACTCTGGCCCCAGACATCACTCGGTACCCCTACTAAAATCTCTGAATATGTTAGATATTAAGTCACTGCACATTCTCTCATGTGAATTATACATATATAAAACGCTGAACTGTAATGCCAATTCTGACCTCAAAAGCTTCATTGGAGGTTGTAACAGAACCCATGAGCACCACACCAGAAATAAATACAGTTTTGATATTCCAAGAGTACGACTTAATCAAACTAGAAATGCTCTACAAATCAAGGGTCTCAGAATGTGGAATGACCTTCCCAACCATGTTAAAGACTGTACCTCTCTCAACCAGTTTAAGATAAAAACGAAGCACTACCTAATAAATTCCCTGTAACCTACCCTACCCCTCTATTGTCAACTCATGTCTTTATTTATTTATTTATTTATTTATTTATTTATTCATATACAAGAAGGTACATTGGGAATGTGAGAATATATAATATGGTAATTACAATCTTGTAAAGCCACTAGTACGCGCAGCGTTTCGGGCAGGTCCTTAATCTAAGAAAATTTTTAGTAGGTAAATACTAGCAAAAATTATAAAAAGGAAATAATAACAGTTACATGGCAAGAAAAGAAAAAAAAAAAAAAAAAAAAAAAAAAAAAAAAAAGATGAGAGAAAATTGTAGGTACAGTATAATAAAGCACTTAGGTAGCTAAGATTGATTGCAATGAAAGCTTGAATGGTAGTTGACAAAATTGGTAGGCACAATACAGCAAATGGCTAGCACATAAAGGAAGACAGCAATGAACACAATGATAAGGTTGTTTGGGTTAAGTACATAAGAATTAGGAGATTGGGTAACACTAGATACAGAGCAAAAAATAAAGCTCAGTGTAGGAAACTAAGAAGATGAAATTAAGTACTTTTTGGTTTTGTTTTTAAATAAGGCAAAAGTTTTACAGTTTTTCAATTCACTAGGGAGTGAGTTCCATAGACTAGGTCCCTTAATTTGCATAGAGTGTTTACACAGATTAAGTTTGACCCTGGGGATATCAAAGAGATATTTATTTCTGGTGTGGTGATAATGGGTCCTATTACATCTGTCCAGAGAGAGTTTCAGAGCATGGTTTGCATTTAAGAACAGGGTTTTGTAGATGTAGTTGACACAAGAGAATGTGTGGAGGGAGTTAATATTTAGCAAGTTTAGGGATTTAAACAAGGGAGCTGAGTGTTGTCTGAAAGCAGAGTTAGTTATTATTCTGATAGCAGATTTTTGCTGGGTGATGATGGGCTTAAGGTGGTTTGCAGTGGTAGACCCCCATGCACAGATACCATAATTAAGATAGGGGTAGATTAGAGCATAATAGAGAGAGAGGAGAGCAGAGTTAGGAACATAATATCTGATTTTGGAGAGTATACCAACTGTCTTAGAGACTTTCTTAGTTATATGTTGAATGTGGGTGCTGAAGTTGAGTCTCTTGTCTAGGAATAGGCCAAGAAACTTGCCATCATTTTTATTACTGATGTTAATGTTGTCTATCTGTAGCTGAATTGCATTTGATGATTTGCTTCCAAATAAGATGTAGTAAGTCTTTTCGATGTTTAATGTTAGTTTGTTAGTTGACATCCATAAGTGGACTTTTTTTAATTCATTATTCACAACATTATTTAGTGTATGTGGGTTGAGGTCTGAATAGATAAGAGTAGTATCGTCAGCAAACAATATAGGTTTGAGAATATTAGAGACATTAGGCAGATCGTTTATATATATAAGAAATAGAAGAGGTCCTAAGATGCTGCCCTGTGGCACTCCAACGGTAATTGGTAGGGTGGAAGAAGTTGTTTCATTGATAGTTACATATTGGTGTCTGTCACTAAGATAGGATCGGATGTAGTCAAGGGCAAGGCCTCGGATTCCATAATGCTGGAGTTTAAGTAAGAGGTAGTTGTGATTAACAGCATCAAAGGCTTTTCTTAGGTCAATGAAGAGTCCAATCGGAAACTCATTTTTGTCAAGTGCTGAGTAGATTACGTCAAGGAGACTAATGATTGCATCGTTGGTGCTCTTTTGGGACCGGAAGCCAAACTGGCAGGGGCTGAGTATGTCGAATTTTACGAGGTAGGAATAGAGCTGTTTGTAAATAATTTTTTCAAATATTTTTGATAGAATGGGTAGATTTGATATTGGTCTATAATTGTTTATGTCCGCCGGATTGCCTCCTTTATGGGCTGGCGTTACTCTTGCTTTTTTGAGGATATCAGGGAAGGTGTGACACTCTATAGATTTGTTGAACAGTAGGGCTATGGGTGGGGCAAGGGTCTTTTTATATATACATATATACAACGCTGTTTGTCGACCTAATTGTATTTGTGCTTCTTTTTCAGCCATGTTCCCCCCTTTTTTATCCCTATTTTTATTTGTTCTCTACAAATTTTATTCTATATACTCAATTAGTATTAAGCTTTAGTCATTTAAGTTATTCATGCCCGAAACGCTTTGCGTAATAGTGGCTTTAGGCAATGTATGTACTAGCCCTATCTATAAATCAATCATTCTTTGTAAAATCCCTTGTATGTATGTACCTTACCTAAATAAACATTTTATTTTATTTTTTATTTTTATTTTATCCTCACAATCCCAATGTACCTTCTTGTATATACATAAATAATAAATAAATAAATAAATAAATAAATAAATAAATAAATAAATAAATAAATAAATAAATATATAAATAAATATATTATGGAGAGTATATATTTGCCTGTTTCAGAGTCAAGGGTAGCGATTCTGTCCTGACTGTGGGAGCAGTCTACAAGATTCCTAACACTGATGTGATTGAATTTAACTCTAACCTTAGAAATCTAATACTAGAGAACAGACTGAACAAAAACCACTTAATTATTTCTGGGGACTTTGACGTTGACCTCTGCGAGCCTGATAACTCTCCTGCTGCTAGTTTCCTCAACTGTATGAATTCCTACTTCCTCATACCCTTAATCACTAGACCTACTAGAATCACTGATAATACTGCCACGGCTCTTGATCACATCTGGACCAACATAACCTCTCCGCTTACTTCAGGGATAATCATCGATAGCACTACAGACCATTACCCCACATTTCTCCTAACTAACATTAACAAACCACCTCTAGAGATAAGGAGATAGTAGGAGCTTTAGGCTGCACAATGAAACTGCTATAGGCAATTTTATAGCTGCTGCTGCTAATATCAACTAGAAATCCGAATTAGGTAACATAGGGGACATCAACCTAGCAGTGCAATCATTTCTTAAAAAAAACTCTCAGCCTTTATAACACCCACTGTCATATGCTAACGAAACAAGTCACAACTAAATGGCTAAGCACTCCTTGGCTTACAAAGGGGATACTTAAATCCACCAATAAAAAAACATGACCTTGAAAAGAAGTATAGGTTAGGAATCGTCTCCAAAGAATTTTCAAAGAATTACCCATCATTGCTATCTAAAATAATTGGATGAGCCAAAATTAAATACTACGAAGATAAATTTATCCACACAAAGGGCAACATTAAGAAAACATGGAGCACAATTTCACAAATATTGGGATCAAGAAGATTTTAAATAAAAAAACAATACTTCTGTCCAATAACGATGGTCAGCTTTCAGCCTCTGATACTGCTATTGAGTTCAATAGGTTCTTCTCTTGCATTGGGTCATCCCTTGCAAATGATATTCCATCTTCCAGTACTAATGTTCAGGACTATCTTACAGGTAACTATCCACAGTCTCTGTACCTAACGCCTGCTAATTCCACTGATGTTGCTGAAATAATCCTTTCCCCTAAAACCAAGTCTTGTGCCCTTGAGGAGATACCAACTCTAATTTACAAAAAAGACTCCAGCAAGATCTTTAGCTCCTGCCATTGCATTGCTCTTCAGCAAGTCACTTGAACTTCAAACCTTTTACAGATAAAATAATAAACAAATAAATGTTTATTTAGGTAAGGTACATACATTCAAGAGATATTACAAAGAATGATTGATTTATAGATAGGGCTAGTACATACAATGCCTAAAGCCACTATTACGCAAAGCGTTTCGGGCATGAAAAACTTAAATGACTAAAGCTTAATACTAATTGAGTATCAAGAATAAAATGTGTTGAGAACAAATAAAAATACAGATAAAAAAAGGGGGGTACATGACTGAAAAAGTAGCACAAATACAATAGGTCGACAAACAGCGTTGATTAAAAAATTTACAGACATGGGTTGACAATAGAGGGGTAAGGTAGGTTACAGGGAATTTATTAGGTAGTGCTTCATTTTTATCTTAAACTGGTTGAGAGAGGTACAGTCTTTAACATGGTTGGAAAGGTCATTCCACATTCTGGGTCCCTTGATTTGTAGAGCATTTCTAGTTTGATTAAGTCGTACTCTTGGAATATCAAAACTGTATTTATTTCTGGTGTGGTGCTCATGGGTTCTGTTACAACCTTCAATGAAGCTTTTGAGGTCAGGATTGGCATTACAGTTCAGCGTTTTATATATGTATAACACACATGAGAGAATGTGCAGTGACTTAATATCTAACATATTCAAAGATTTGAGTAGGGGTACCGAGTGATGTCTGGGGCCAGAGTTGGATATTGTCCTAATAGCACCTTTGTGTTGAGTAAATAGAGGACGTAAATGATTTTGGGTAGTAGAACCACAAGCACAAATACCGTAGTTGAGGTAAGGATAGATGAGGGAGTAATAGAGAGTCACCAGGGCAGGTCGGGGTACATAATATCTGATCTCAGAAAGAATGCCAACAGTTTTTGAAACTTTTTGATATATTTACAATGTGTCCCTGAAAATTCAGCTTGTGATCAATGAGAACGCCAAGGAATTTGTCATCTAATTTGTTACAAATTTGGGTATTGTTTATTTTGAGATTTATTTGATTAGAGGATTTATTGCCAAACAGAATATAGAAAGTTTTGTCAATGTTAAGGGTGAGTTTGTTGGCAGTTAGCCAAAGATGGACTTTATTTAGCTCAGTATTTACTGTGGCATTTAGAGCAAGGGGGTCAGGACTGGAGTAAATGAAGGTTGTGTCGTCAGCAAATAGAATTGGTTTGAGGTGTTGGGAGGCATTTGGAAGGTCATTAATAGATGAGAAAGAGGAGAGGGCCAAGTATGCTGCCCTGAGGAACACCAATGTTGATGGGTAGGGTGGGAGAAATTGAATTATTCACAGAAACATACTGGAGCCTGTCAGTAAGGTAAGATTTGAGGTATTGCAGGGAGTGTCCTCTGACTCCATAATGATGTAATTTAAGAAGAAGGTTTTGGTGGTTGACAGTGTCAAAAGCCTTACGCAGGTCCACAAATAACCCAACAGGGAACTCATTTTTATCAAGAGCTGCATGAATCCAGTTAATCATACTAATAAGTGCATCGTTAGTGCTTTTTTGGGTCTGAAGCCATATTGACAAGAGCTAAGTATATTGTGTTTGGCTAGATAAGGTAAAGCTGCTTGTAGATTAGTTTTTCAAATATTTTTGACAAGTTAGGCAGGATTGATATAGGTCTGTAGTTGTTAACATCTGTGAGATCACCACATTTGTGGACAGGGGTTACTCTCGCTTTTTTTTAGAATATCTGGAAAGGTTTGGAGTTCAAGTGACTTGTTGAAGAGCAATGCAAAAGCAGGGGCTAAGGATCTGGAGGCTTTTTTGTAAATTAAAGTTGGTATCTCATCAAGGGCACTAGACTTGGTTTTAAGGGAAAGGATTATCTCATTAACGTCAGTGGAATTAGTGGGTACAGAGACTGTGGATAGTTACCTGTAAGATAGTTAGATAGTTACCTGAACATCAGTTCTGGAAGATGGAATATCATTTGCAAGGGATGACCCAATGGAAGAGAAGAACCTATTGAACTCAATAGCAGAATCAGAGGCTGAAAGCTGACCATCGTTATTGGACAGGAGTGTTGGTTTGTTATTTAAAATCTTCTTTGATCCCAATATTTGTTAAATTGTGCTCCAAGTTTTTTTAATGTTGCTCTTTATTTGGGTAAATATATCTTCGTAGTATTTAGTTTTGGCTCGTCTAATAATTTTAGATAGCAATAACGAGTAATTCTTTGAGAATTCTTTGGAGACGGTTCCTAACCTATACTTCTTCTCAAGGTCATGTTTTTTATTAATGGATTTAAGTATTCCCATTGTAAGCCAAGGATTGTTAAGCCTTTTGGTTGTGACTTGTTTTGTAAGCATAGGACAGTGGGTGTTATAAAGGCTGAGAGTTTTTTGAAGAAAAGATTGCACTGCTAGGTTGATGTCCCCTATGTTACCAAACTCGGACTCCCAGTTGACATTATCAGCAGCAGTTATAAAATTGTCTATAGCAGTTTCATTGTGCGGCCTTAGGCTTAACTCCCTTGTCTCTAGAGTTGGTTTGTTACTGTTAGTTAAGAGAAATGTGGGGTAATGGTCTGTAGTGCTATCGGTGATTATACCTGAAGTAAGCGGAGAGGTTATGTTGGTCCAGTTGTGATCTAGAGTCGTGGCAGTAGTATCAGTGAATCTAGTAGGTCTAGTGATTAAGGGTATGAGGAAGCAGGAATTCATACAGTTGAGGAAGCTAACAGCAGTAGGGTGTTCAGGCTCGCAGAGGTCAATATTAAAGTCCCCCGCGATAATTAGATGGTTTTTGTTCAGTCTGTTATTTAGTATTAGAGTTCTAAGGTTTAAGTATTAAATTTCTAAGGTTTAGTATTAAATTTCTAAGGTTAAATCTTACCTTACTGACAGGCTCCAGTATGTTTCTGTGAATAATACAATTTCTCCCACCCTATCCATCAACATTGGTGTTCCTCAGGGCAGCATACTTGGCCCTCTCCTCTTTCTCATCTACATTAATGACTTTCCAAATGCCTCCCAACACCTCAAACCAATTCTATTTGCTGACGACACAACCTACATTTACTCCAGTCCTGATCCCCTTGCTCTAAATGTCACAGTGAATACTGAGCTAAATAAAGTCCATCTTTGGCTAACTGCCAACAAACTCACCCTTAACATTGACAAAACTTTCTATATTCTGTTTGGTAATAAATCCTCTAATCAAATAAATCTCAAAATAAACAATACCCAAATTTGTAACAAAATAGATGACAAATTCCTTGGCGTTCTCATTGACCGCAAGCTGAATTTCCAGGGACACATTCTAAATATATCAAAAAAAGTTTCAAAAACTGTTGGCATTCTTTCTAAGATCAGATATTATGTACCCCGCCCTGCCCTGGTGACTCTCTATTAGTCTCTCATCTATCCATATCTCAACTATGGTATTTGTGCTCGGGGTTCTACTACCCAAAATCATTTACGTCCTCTAATTACTCAACACAAAGGTGCTATTAGGACAATATCTAACTCTGGCCCCAGACATCACTCGGTACCCCTACACAAATCTCTGAATATGTTAGATATTAAGTCACTGCACATTCTCTCGTGTGTATTATACATATATAAAACGCTGAACTGTAATGCCAATCCTGACCTCAAAAGCTTCATTGAAGGTTGTAACAGAACCCATGAGCACCACACCAGAAATAAATACCGTTTTGATATTCCAAGAGTACGACTTAATCAAACTAGAAATGCTCTTCAAATCAAGGGACCCAGAATGTGGAATGACCTTCCCAATCATGTTAAAGACTGTACCTCTCTCAACCAGTATAAGATAAAAACTAAGCACTACCTAATCAATTCCCTGTAACCTACCTTTCCCCTATATTGTCAACCCATGTCTGTTTTTTTAAACAACGCTGTTTGTCGACCTAATTGTATTTGTGCTGCGTTTTCTGCCATGTTCCCCCCTTTTTTATTTTTATTTTAATTTGTTCTCAATATATTTTAAACTTCAATCTTAATTAGTATTAAGTTTTAGTCTTTAATGTTTTTCCTGCCCGAAACGCTTTGCGTAATAGTGGCTTTAGGCATTGTATGTACTAGCTCTATCTATAAATCTATCAATTTTTGTATAACCCTCTTGTATGTATGTACTTTACCTGAATAAACATTTATTTATTTATTTATTATATTGAATTTTGTAACTAGCTCATCAAGATTGTAACTTGCTTAGGTAAATGAATTGTGGGGTTCAGTCCCTGAGCCCATTATGTGCCTCTGTAACCCTTCCCACTACCGCCCACAAGATGGGTATGGGGTGCATAATAAATGAACTAAACTAGCTTCTTGGCTTGAAGTCAATGGTCTTCAGGATGTCATTTTCCATGCACATGAGAGATGGTCAGTTCCAGCAATGCTGCCCCATTGTGCTATGAATAGATTTTTTTATAAGATTCAGTCTCGAAAAAAGGTCTACTGTACAGTTGATCACCATCATGCACACTCTGAGTGCAATTTCAACATTCAGGAATACAGATTTCAAATTGTCCAAATACAGATTTTTTTAATTTTGCAAGTTTTCAGATTTTCTCCTTCTCCTCTGCAGCTCTCTTCCTCTTCTATGCTCCACTCAAAACATTACGTTTCATTTCTGCTGAAAGGGTTATTCACCTGGAAATATATATCTTAAATATTTAGTATTAAGTCCCACACCAGGATGTAGGGTTATATTATGTAAGTGTGCCTGCAACAAGACCTAAATATTTAAACAGTCTGCTTCCATAATGAACATGTCCTATGCTCTTGGGGCTCCCTATGCTCGTGGGCAAGTGCCCATCGGGACCATGCGGTAAGACGGATCTGCGGTGTTGCACGTTCTCCAGAGCAGGTCCTTCTGAAAGTGAGGTCTCCATGCTTGGATACAGTATTCCAAATGGAGCCGCAGCAGAGATTTATACAGCTGAACCACTACCTTCTTTTCCTTAAATTCAAAGGTACGCTTGATGACATAGATGTCATCTAAGGTCCCTAAGGGTTTGGTTAGCTTTTCTGACTGCTGCTCCCACCTTTTGTGCAACCTTTAGTGAGTAATGGATTTTGACGCCTAGGTCATTTTCTTCATCAATCTGCTGTAATGGAATGACATTAATTTGGTAGTTGTGGTGTAGGTTGTTAGGCCTCACATGCAAGGTCTTACATTTGTCAATATTAAAAAGCATTTGCTAGTCTTCTGACCACTTGTGGAGTTCATGTAGATCTCTTTGAAAGGCTTCAATATCATTATCATTTACCACTTTACCTTTTTGTCATCTTCAAATATGATGATGTAGTTTGTAATATTCTCATCTATGTCATTAATGTATATGACAAAAAGGGTTGACCTCAAAATGGACCCCTGAGGCACCCCACTTGCCTCATTTCTCCATTCAGATTCGTTTTCATGTATTATTTATTATTTATTTATATACAAGAACGTACATTGGATTGTGAGAATACATGCATAGTATTACAATCTTATAAAGCCACTAGTATGCGCAGCGTTTCGGCAGGTCCTTAATCTAACAGATAATTTTAAGTAGGTAAATTCTAGCAGATTAATAAAATGATAACAGATACATTGCAAGAAAAAATGAGATAGAGAGATTAGTAAGTATATTTAAGCACATTGGTATATTAAAGCTCTGATTGATTACATTGACAGCTTGATTGGTATTTAAACAAGATTATAGACACCATACAGCAGATTGATAGCACATATAAGAAGACAGCAATGATCACAATGGTAAAGATGTTCGGATTGGGTACATAAAGATTGGGAGATTGGGTAGCAATAGATACAGTGCAATTTTAAGCAAAAGGTAAAAACTATGAAATGAAATTAGGTACTTTTTAGTATTGTTTTTGAATGACGCAAAAGTTGGACAGCTTTTCAATTCATAAGGGTGAGTTCCATAGACTGGGTCCCTTTATTTGCATAGAGTGTTTACACAGATTAAGTTTGACTCTGGGGATATCAAAGAGATATTTATTTCTGGTGTGGTGATAATGGGTCCTATTACTCTGTCCAGGGAGTTTCAGAGCAGGATTTGCATTTAAGAACAGGGTTTTGTAAATGTAGTTGACACAAGAGAATTTGTGGAGTGAGATTATGTTTAGCATGTTTAGGGAGTTAAACAAGGGGCTGAGTGTTGTCTGAAAGCAGAATTTGTTATTATTCTGATAGCAGATTTTTGCTGGGTGATGATGACTTGAGGTGGTTTGCAGTGGTTGAACCCCATGCACAGATACCATAGTTAAGATAAGGATAGATTAGTGCATAATATAGAGAGATGAGAGCAGAGTTAGACATAATTCTGATTTTGGAGAGTATACCAACTGTTTTAGAGACTTTCTTAGTTATGTGTTGTATGTGGGTGCTGAAGTTGAGTCTCTTGTCTAGGAATAGGCCAAGAAACTTTCCATCATTTTTATTGCTAATGTTTACATTGTCTATCTGAAGCTGAATTGCATTTGTAGATTTGCTTCCAAATAAAATGTAGTGGGTCTTTTCTATGTTAAGTGTTAGTTTGTTGGTTGACATCCAAAAGTGGACTTTTTTTTAGTTCATTATTAACAACATTATTTAGTGTATGTGGGTTGGGTTAGAGTAGATGAGGGTAGTATCATCAGCAAAAAAATAGGTTTCAGAATGTTAGAGACATTAGGCAGATCATTGATGTATATAAAATAGGAGAGGTCCCAAGATGCTGCCCTGTGGCACTCCAACGGTTATTGGTAGAGTGGGAGAGGTTATATTATTGATGGCTACACATTGGTGTCTATCACTAAGATAGGATTGGATATAGTCCAGTGCATGGCCTCGGATTCCATAATGATGGGGTTTACGTAAGAGGTAATTGTGATTAACAGTATCAAAGGCCTTTCTCGGTCAATGAAGAGTCCAATCGGAAACTCATTTTGTCAAGGGCTGAGTAAATTATATCAAGGAGACTAATAATTGCATCGTTGGTACTCTTTTGGGAGCGGAAGCCAAACTGACAGGGGCTAAGAATGTCCAATTTTACGAGATAGGAGTAGAGCTGTTTGTAGATAAATTTTTCAAAATTTTTGATAGTATGGGTAGGTTTGATATTGGTCTATAATTGTTTATGTCTGCCGGATTACCTCCTTTATGAACTGGCGTTACTCTTGCTTTTTTAAGGATGTCAGGGAAGGTATGACACTCAAGTTATTTGTTGAACAGCAGAGCTATAGGTGGCGCAAGGGCATGGGAGGCGCTCTTGTATACAATGGATGGGATTTCACTGATGTTCCCAGCTTTGGTTTTTAGTGAGTGTATGATGGACACAACATCTGTCGGACTGACTGGTGAAAGGAGAAGAGAGTTTGGATAGCTGCCTGAGAGATATGTGTTGATATGTGTCTGAGTCTGTGGGATTTTACTGGCAAGGTTAGCACCAACCGATGAAAAGTAGCTATTAAATTCATTCGCCATTTCTAAATCAGATGACGGTGTAAGGCCATCCTTAGAAAGTTTTATCTGGTTGTGGGAGTGTTGTTTAGTTCCTAGGATATTAGAGATGGTATTCCATGTGCTTTTCATGTTGCTCACTGAATCATACTACATTAATTTTAATTTGTGTAGGCTACAGACTACACCATTACCACATCTATTGAGAATATCTCTGAGTTTGCAAGACTTCTGTAACTTAGTAACATAATCATTACACGTCATAGACACAAGTCACTGTAGGCTTTAGAATTTCTTAACTTTAGATGAGATAATAATTCAATGTCTCAACATTGTTCCCAAAAAGCACTAACGATGCACTTATTAGTATGATTAACTTGATACATACAACTCTTGATAAAAATGGGTTCCCTGTTGGGTTATTTGTGGACCTGCGTAAGGCTTTTGACACTGTTAACCGCCAAAACCTTCTTCTTAAATTACAACATTATGGAGTCAAAGGTCACCTCCCTGCAGTACATTAAGTCTTACCTTACTGACAGGCTCCAATATGTTTCTGTGAATAATTCAATTTCTCCCACCTTACCCATCAACATTGGTGTTCCCCAGGGCAGCATACTTGGCCCTCTCCTCTTTCTCATCTACATTAATGACCATCCAAACGCCTCCCAACATCTCAAACCAATTCTATTTGCTGACGATAGTAGTATATTTAGAGCCAGATAGGACACTTAACAAACAATGGAGGTACTTATCAAACAATGGACTCAGAGGCGGGGAGCCAGATAGGCCCACTATCATACAATGGAATCAGAGGCGGTGTGCCAGATAGACCCCCTCAAATTTAGTCTACGGTGAGCTCTCACATATTTCACTTACTCTGGGTATCTCCTTAAACACCTTGTCATTATTTAGGGCTAATTAAAGGAATAAATCGAACAAGACTGAATGGTCCCTTCAGGACTATATGCATATATGTCCGGGGCTATATAGGATATATATACTCAAAATAATGAGGGTGAAAAGAAATAATACTTGTTTTATACAATATATTAACAGGGTTAAAAAACATTAAATAATTGATTAAATGCTTTATTAGGTAAAAATACACAAAATATATAAGTAATTATGTTAGTTATAATTGTAGTTTACAGTGTGCTCCTGACATATTTCACTTACTACAGCTCTCACCCCCCCCCTTATCCCTCGTCCCCCTCCACCTCCCCATCCTCATCTGAGTAGAATTCTGACGTCTCTTCGTCAGTGATGAGTGGGGGAAGGTCTTGACCCCCATCCCCCCCCCCTCTTGGGGTGTGGGGGGGGGAGTTGGGTGGACACTTTTGGTGAGTTTCCTCTCTCTCTCATCGGAAGTGCTCTGGAAAGAGATGGGGGAATA
>WNGS01004946.1:528074-539129 GCA_020271785.1 Procambarus virginalis
TGGAGATTTGTCACTTTAGGCTTCTAAACAAATATATTCGCACTCGTGATTCTGGTGAGTGTGTGGTATATCGCAAAGACGCTGAGTTAACTTGACGGTGAGGGTTAGACGGTGTTCAGTCTATTGGCCGGTAGAACAGAAGACGTCCATTTTGCAAGAATTGACGTCTTCACAAGAATGAACTTGCCTGAAGCTCCGGGCGTCTCGTGGGCACACACAAAAGAGTTACAATTGACCAATAGCATTGCAGCAAATGAGCGGGAACCAATCATATTAGCTCGTTCGATGAGCAGTCAGGAGTGACGTCATGAACACGTCATAGCTGTTATTCAACATCGCGCCGGTTGACCCCAGAGGTCAGACGCTGCTGGCGTCTCCCCTCGGTCCACGCGGGCACCAGCCATGTACTCACTGACCCTTGATGGACAGTATGCTTAACTCTTTCCTGTATCTACTTTCAGCCTGGACATACGGCGGCCTACGTATTTTAACAGTGTTCCTGGTTAAGTGGGCATTCTGGAGATACCCAACATGCCAGAAATTATCCAGGATTAAGAGAAATAGGCAGGCGATGAGTCACAATAACGTGGCTGAAGTATGTTGACCAGACACACACTAGAAGTTGAAGGGACGACGACGTTTCGGTCCGTCCTGGACCATTCTTAAGTCGCTTGTGATGAGGAGGTAGAGAACGGGTATAAATAGGCAAGAGAGAGGTGAGGAGGAAAGTAAGGTGTAGAGAATAGTAGTAATAATGAGAACTGCAGAAGGCCTATTGGCCCATACGAGGCAGCTCCCATTATAACCACCGAAGGAAAAGTAATAGGAATAAGAAGAGGATAGCAAGGGAGCGTAGGAGAAGAGAGAAAGAAAAGGAAAGAGAAAGAAAGATAAATGGAAGGGGTAAGCTTATGTTAAGTCACGTTTGTTAGAAGATTAGAGCATTTGAGTATGTACTGTGAAGGGAAGAGTCCACAGCAACAAAGCCAGGACTCATGTTCATGTTGGGTACTTTGTGTATAAGAGCCGATTCTACAAGACGGCGTCTGTGAAGTAGAGGCAGGAAAGAATTTTTTGGAGGAAGACCAATCAATGGGATGATTAGAATCCCTCACATGGCAGAAGAGAGCATTGTTAGTGTCTGCAGACTTAACACTTCTCTTGTGTTCTTTAAGTCTGTCATTCAGTGTACGGCCAGTTTCGCCAAAGTATTGGAGAGGACAAGATGAACAGGAAATAGAGTAGACACCAGCAGCATTTGAAGCAGGAGCAGTGTGAACTAGATTGCTACGAAGTGTGTTAGTTTGTCGAAAGGCGAGTTTAATGTCAAGAGGACGAAAGGTATTGGTAAAAGTTTTGAGTTCAGATATGAAGGGAAGGCATAGTACAGTGCTACTACTGTTGGAAGCAGGTTTAGGATGAAAGAAATTTCGTTTAGCTTGAGAGTAGGCAGAGTTGATGAAATGCAAAGGATAACCAAGGCGAGAGAATGATTTGTAGATAAAGGAAATTTCAGAATCAAGAAACTGAGGGTCGCTGATGCGTAGAGCGCGGAGGAAGAGAGAGACGAGGACACTTTTCTTAACAGAAGGAGGATGGTAGGAAAAGAAGTGAATGTACATGCCACTATGCATGGGTTTACGGTAGACAGAGAAAGAGAACCCAGGCACAGAGCTGTGAACATGAACATCAAGAAAAGGAAGGAGGGAATTAGATTCCCACTCAACTTTGAAATGGATAGAAGGAGCCAGATTGTTAAGAGGGCGAGGAAAGGCTGGAAAAGATTAAGGTCATGAGGCCATAAAGCAAAAGTGTGTGGTCTGGTCAACAAGAGAAATAGGCTTTGTGCACAAGATCAGTGCACTGTGCACTGCAATGAGCCATTCAAGTCAGCTGTGGGAGGATCTTGGGAGACATACTCCCACAAATATCTCTGTTGGTCGATCATAGAAACTGAGTAAATTCGATACACAGGATCTTCCAGATCGAAAACCATACTGTCTGTCTGATATTATATCATTTCTCTCCTGGTGTTCAATCCAATTAGTTTTAATTATTTTTTTCCAATATGTTGACTATTACTCTTGTCAATGATACAGGCCTATAATTAATGGAGTTCCCTGCTTCCACTTTTGTAGATTGGAACTATGTTAGCCTTTATCCACACATCAGCTACAACTCCTGTAAACAGGGATGCTGAAAATTAGTTGAAGTGGAATTCTGAGCTCAGGTGCACATTCTCTCAAACCCATGGTGAAACTCCATCTGGACCAACTGCTTTGTTCTTATTTAGCTCCTGGAGCATTTTTTTCCACTTTGTCTCTAGACACCTCTATGTTCTCTATGTTGTTTTATGGAATTCTTATTGTGTCTGGTTCCCTGAAGATTTCGTTTTGTACAAACACACTTTGGAACTTTTCGTTTAATGTTTCACACATTTCCTTTTCATTTTCAGTGAATTTATTTCCCATTTTCACCTCTGAATAATATCCTTTACCTGTAATTTTTTTTTATTTATTTTTTTTTACATGCAAGCATGCGTATAAGTTACAATAAAAGCATAAACAAACATAACATAGAACACAAGCACAAAGTACAAAGCACACATATGTACACGGACAAAGGAACAAATCAAGAGAAGACCAGCTGGATGGGCTGACCACAAAAACACCAAAAGCGCATGCACGAAAAACAACAAAAAATAAACACAGCGGAATATAAGCATAGGGGAAACACCAAAACAAAATGCACACATAACAAGCCTTCCAAAACCCAACACAGATGGAGAGGCACCAACACAAAACGATAAACATACAATAAAAAGATAAAAACAATAAAAGAACAGACCTCCTATACAAACTGGAGGCAAAACATAATGGCAAACCATACAAAGAGCATAAACCTAGGCCGGAACACGCCAACAGCCTGAAGGGCACGCATAAGACATAAACAAGCGCACACGACATCCACAACCGGACACACAAACGCACAGGAACCGCACACCCACAACAAAGCCATACAAAGAAACCCACAACACAAACCGGAGCACGCAGAACTGGGAAGCATAACCCACCCCACCCACACACACACACCCTACCCGCACCCCACAGCCATGCACACAAAAGGATACACAAAATACAAAGAAATCATATACGAGGAACACGGCCCTCAAGAGGAAGAAGCGCACTTTTCAGGGAAAAAATCGTAAGGATACTTCTTCTTATAAGCAACCCAAATCAAATCCTCAAGGTCGGAAGGGTTACGGATCCCCCGCATCCGAGGGGGTATCATAAACTCTGGAACATCCAGATCAAGCGGCAACGGCCAACGCTTAAGGTCACTGATGCAAGTCACATAACGAGGCCGGGGAGCGCCAACCACGCCCTGCGAGGAAGCAGACGACACCGAAGATGCGGACGAGGGTTGCCGAGACTGCCTCGCCGTCGTACGCACAGGAGCAGGGGACGGTTGACGAGACGGTAGCACCTCCATTGAGACCGCAGGAGACATGGAAGGGACGGCCGGAGACGGAAGAGGCGGCAAGACTGCAGCCGAGGAAACGGGGAACGAGGAAGGGGTCACAGAAACCCCAGAGCGAGCATCTTTTCTCAACACCACCATCAGGCCACCCCACTCACCACGAACCTCAGTAGGGGGAACCACCCCCCACGAAGAACCGGAGCCATCCGACGCAGTCAACGCACCTGAAGCATGATCCGCGGACACCATACCAGAAGTGGAGGCCGAAACACCGGCACCGGCATCCTCAGGCAAGTGCACCTCCGCCACCACCGTAGTATGCACCACAACCGGAGCCCCCCGCCGTCACCGCAAGGACCACAATCGTCGAAGTCGCCAACGTCAGCCCAATCATAAGAAGAACGCCGGGAACGCTTGGGCTCTGGCCGCACATCATCAGACCCAGAGGCGGACTCAGCAACACGCACACCACAAGCCGGGCGAACTGATGCACGTCGCAGTACTGCAGCATCCTCAACCACATGGGGCACCAGGCCAGGCACAGGAGGAAGCGCTGCATCCACCCCAGCACCCAGCACAGCCGGAACAGACGGTGAGGGTGCTGGGACCGGAACAGATGCAGCAGATGAAGAACTGGAAGATGGGGGGTCCGAGCAGACGGCAGTCGGAAGAAGCCCAGAGACACCAGCCGGAGCAGGACGATCACCAGGCGAGGACAACCTCCAGAGGAGAGGCGACAACAACAGGGGGCGCAACAGGCGGGGCAACAGCCGACACTGGGGGCACATCCACGGCAGAAGAGACGTCCACATCCACCGAATCTTCCCCCACAGGAAGCGGCGGAAACTCCTCCTCACTGAATAGATTCACTGGCGCAACGGCAGGCGCAGAACAGTCAGCAGCCTGATGGCCCAAAAGGCCACAACGATAACACGTCCGAGGGCTGGCGGGCGTAAAATACCCAAACATTGTAACCCATAAGGCGCACAGAGGACGGAATATCTGCCCGGAGTCTCATGCCCAGGGTGCGAATGTTAGTCTTCACACCCTTAAAGTGGACTGGAAGACACCACGTTCACCCGCACACTAACCACTGCGCCAAACGGCTGAAGTACCGCTGTAGCAGACCCTCCGGAACTCCAAGGGAGCCCCATGCACACTGACGTAAGTGAGGGCACCACTCCGATCAGAGAGGGTCACAGTGCCCGCACCATCCTGCAGGGGTAATGTCTGCCCCTCGTATCGATGGAGAAATTCGCGATACACCAACTCCTCCATGAATCTCCGGGTAACCAGCCCGCATAGAGAATTCGAGCCCCACAGACGGTGCCCGGACGACAGGGGGTAGAGGGATCCCTATCGTGACTCCACGTCAGCACAGGCGGGCAGAGCTTTACCTGCAATTTGTTGTTTATGAATTTATAGAATAGACCTGGCTCTGTTTTATATTTGTCTGCAATCCCTTTTTCAAAATTTCTTTCTGCCTCTCTCCTCACTGTGTGTGTGTGTGTGTGTGTGTGTGTGTGTGTGTGTGTGTGTGTGTACTCACCTAATTGTACTCACCTAATTGTGCTTGCGGGGGTTGAGCTCTGGCTCTTTGGTCCCGCCTCTCAACCGTCAATCAACAGGTGTACAGTTTCCTGAGCCTATTCTGCTCTATCATATCTACACTTGAAACTGTGTATGGAGTCAGCCTCCACCACATCGCTTCCTAATGCATTCCATTTGTCAACCACTCTGACACTAAAAAAGTTCTTTCTAATATCTCTGTGGCTCATTTGGGCACTCAGTTTCCACCTGTGTCCCCTAGTGCGTGTGCCCCTTGTGTTAAACAGCCTGTCTTTATCAACCCTGTCGATTCCCCTGAGAATCTTGAATGTGGTGATCATGTCCCCACTAACTCTTCTGTCTTCCAACGAAGTGAGGTTTAATTCCTGCAGTCGCTCCTCGTAGCTCATACCTCTCAGCTCGGGTACTAGTCTGGTGGCAAACCTTTGAACCTTTTCCAGTTTAGTCTTATGCTTGACTAGATAGGGACTCCATGCTGGAGCCGCATACTCCAGGATTGGTCTGACATATGTGGTATATAATGTTCTGAAAGATTCCTTACACAAGTTTCTAAAGACCGTTCTTATGTTAGCCAACCTGGCATATGCTGCTGATGTTATCCTCTTGATATGAGCTTTAGGGGACAGGTCTGGCGTGATATCAACCCCCAGGTCTTTCTCTCTCTCTGACTCTTGAAGTATTTCATCTCCCAAATGATACCTTGTATCTGGTCTCCTGCTTCCTACCCCCTATCTTCATTACATTACATTTGCTTGGGTTAAACTCTAACAGCCATTTGTTCGACCATTCCTGCAGCCGATCTTCCTGTGGATTTTCTCATTATTATTTGTGACCACCCTACAAGCATGTTAGATGACCCAGAGTATTTTTTAGTTTATGTGGAGAAAGTGCGAGTTGCACGAAAGTGCGAGTTTGGCATACTTTTTATTTTTGGAAATTCAAGGAGGAAATTTGAGGCTAAATATTCTCCAAAATGACGTCTGAGTTCACCCGCGGGTGGCAGATTCCCGTCTGGGGCGATGACACCAGCATACACGGGATGTACTGAGAAATGCAACTGATACGAGAGGTAAGCATTAGCCAATCAGCTGGTGACTTAGAGCTACGTCACAGGCGAGCCGGGTAGATGAGTCGGCGCCCGGGGCTCATGTTTTCTTTACAGGCTCACTATAGCCCGTGCTACATGGACATTTCGTTCTGAGTAGCGAAATCTAAAACAACAACAACAACAACAACAGGCTCATGAGCTAACTCTTCTTCAGGTGATGCTGGAAAGAGGAAGTGCTCGGCGGTGATCCAAGAATTCATAGGATTCGTGTTCGTAGTCAAATTAAGCTTCAAGAAGGAGGCAAGATACCTCTACTTATGTGAGGAGCGGCCGATGATCTCAGTGAAAGAGCAAATTACATCGGAGAAGGCTATGCAATTACAACTTGAGCAGGAGGATTCAATGAGAGTCGCTCCACAGCCTTGGTGACCCAGGACAACATCCTCAAGTGCAAGACAGCAATGGCTGACGTAGTCAACCTCTCATCGTCGAAGCAGTCCCGACTTGAAGAAGCTGGTGAATCAATGACCGATGACATTTTGTATCTTTTTTTTTTTTTGCAGGGATATTCCTGCACGGGACCTAAGCCTCTGACTGACCCACTAAGTGTTCATCATTTCTCGTTTTTGTCTTACTTAGGCGGTGTATGCGTATTTATGACTCGCTTCAGTAAGATTATGCCCAATTTTTTAACAAATTCTGCTCTGTTGAATCTTAGTTGAAATCATATTGGGTTTGTAACTCTACACTGTGTTAATTAGATGTTTCAGCAGTCTGTCGGCCATTTCTCCACAATGCTGATATTTCCTCTCATCTTCTGGAACCTATAAGCCTATTTCCCACGCACATGGGTATCCAAGCCTGTTGCGATGTAAGTGGAGATCACCAGGGCAACTGGGAGGATCTTTGACAAGCCGCCGGTTTCCTGTCCTCGTCGAGGTCACTAGTATTAGTGGCCCTCAGGTAAAGTGTACTTCTGTTTTTCTACTGTCCCCATTTCATATAAAAGTGGTTCATAGTTGTGACTAGAGTGACGCCAGTTCATAAAAGAGGAGAGACAGCTGACAACAATTACAGACCAATATCAAATCTACCTATACTTTCAAAATTATTTGTAAAAATTAATTACAAACAGTTCTATTTCTACTTTGTAAAGCTCAACATATTAAGTCCCGGCTAGTTTGACTTCCGTTCTTCAAAGAGTACCAATGATGCCGTTATTAGTCTGCTTAATATAATCTACACAGCCCTTGACAAAAACGAGTTCCCAATTGGCTTCTTCATTGACCTAAGAAAGGCCTTTGATACTGTAAACCATAATTACCTCTTACCTAAACTTCACCACTATGGTATCCGAGGCCTTGCTCTGGACTATATTTGTTCCTATCTCAGTGACAGACACAATATGTAGTCATCAATAGCATAACATTCTCCATTCTACCATTGAAAATAGGGGTGCCACAGGGCAGCATCTTGGGACCTCTCGTATTTCTTATATACATCAATGATTTGCCAAATGTTTCTAACATTCTTAAACCTATAATATCTGCTGACGATGCTACCTTCGTCTATTCTGACCCCCCCCACCCACACACACACACACACTAAATAATATTGTCAACAATGAATTAAGGACTATCTTACAGGTAACTATCCACAGTCTCTGCACCTAAAGCCTATTAATTCCACTGACGTCAACGAGGTAATCCTTTCCCTTAAAATCAAGTCTAGTGCCCTTGAGGAGATACCAACTTTAATTTACAAAAAAGCCTCCAGAACTTTAGCCCCTGCTATTGCTTTGCTCTTCAACAAGTCACTTGAACTCCAAACCTTTACAGATATTCTAAAAAAAAAAAACGAGAGTAACTCCTGTTCACAAATGTGGTGATCTCACTGATGTTAACAACCACAGACCTATATCAATCCTGCCTAACTTGTCAAAAATATTTGAGAAACTAATCTACAAGCAGATTTACTCTTATCTAGCCAAACACAATATACTTAACTCTTGCCAATATGGCTTCAGACCCAAAAAAAACACTAATGATGCACTTATTAGTATGATTAACTTGATTCATGCAGCTCTTGATAAAAATGAGTTCCCTGTTGGGTTATTTGTGGACCTGCGTAAGGCTTTTGACACTGTCAACCACCAAAATCTTCTTCTTAAATTACATCATTATGGAGTCAGAGGACATTCCCTGCAATACCTCAAATCCTACCTTACTGACAGGCTCCAGTATGTTTCTGTGAATAATTCAATTTCTCCCACCCTACCCATCAACATTGGTGTTCCTCAGGGCAGCATACTTGGCCCTCTCCTCTTTCTCATCTACATTAATGACCTTCCAAATGCCTCCCAACACCTCAAACCAATTCTATTTGCTGACGACACAACCTTCATTTACTCCAGTCCTGACCCCCTTGCTCTAAATGCCACAGTAAATACTGAGCTAAATAAAGTCTATCTTTGGCTAACTGCCAACAAACTCACTCTTAACATTGATAAAACTTTTTATATTCTGTTTGGCAATAAATCCTCTAATCAAATAAATCTCAAAATAAACAATACTCAAATTTGTAACAAATTAGATGGCAAATTCCTTGGCGTTCTCATTGATCACAAGCTGAATTTCCAGGGACACATTCTAAATATATCAAAACAAGTTTCAAAAACTGTTGGCATTCTTTCTAAGATCAGATATTATGTACCCCGCCCTGCCCTGGTGACTCTCTATTACTCCCTCATCTATCCATTTCTCAACTATGGTATTTGTGCTTGGGATTCTACTACCCAAAATTATTTACGTCCTCTAATCACTCAACACAAAGCTGCTATTAGGACAATATCCAACTCTGGCCCCAGACATCATTCGGTACCCTTACTCAAATCCTGAATATGTTAGATATTAAGCCACTGCACATCCTCTCATGTGTATTTTATATATATAAAACGCTGAACTGTAATGTCAATCCTGACCTTAAAAGCTTCATAGAAGGTTGTAACAGAACCCATGAGCACCACACCAGAAACAAATACCTATTTGATATTCCAAGAGTACGACTTAGTCAAACTAGAAATGCTTTACAAATCAGGGACCTCGAATGTGGAATGACTTCCCAATTATTAAAGACTGTACCTCTCCCAACCAGGTTAAGATAAAAACTAAGTACTACCTAATTAACTCAATGTAACCTACCTCATCCCCAAAATGTCAACCCATGTCTACTATTTTAAACAATGCTGTTTGTTGACCAAATTGTATTTTTGCTTTTTTTTTCTGCCTTGTTCCCCCCCCCCCTTTTTTCATTTTTTCTTATTTTTTCTCAACACAATTTATACTTTAATCTTAATTAGAATTAAGTTTTAGTCTTAGTGTTTTTCCTGCCCGAACGCTTTGCGTAATAGTGGCTTTAGGCATTGTATGTACTAGCTCTATCTTTAAATCCATTAACTTTTGTATCTCACTTTGTATGTATGTACTGTACCTGAATAAATATTTGTATTTGTATTTGTTTCGTCCGTCTGGACCATTCTCAAGTCGATTGTGAGAATCGACTTGAGAATGGTCCAGGACGGACCGAAACGTCGTCGAGTGATAATGACGAAGTTCAACTGGACGTGGATGCCCGCCTCGGGCCGCGCACGCCACATCCCAGGTGGTTCCACCGTGACAACTTTAAAGTAATGGTGACAGGTGATGTGCTGACTAAAGGGGAAAAAGAAGCTGTAATAGAGCACTACAACCGGTATCGGGAGACAGTTGCTTTCCTGAAACTGCAGACTGATAAAGTACTAAAGAACAATGGCGGCCTCTGAATCTCGTAAAAACAAGTACAGTGTCATCAAGATACTCAGTTGGAATATTGCTTCTTTTAGAAAACGGTATTCAGACCTCCATCATAAAGTTATGACTGAAGACATAGATATTGTCTGCCTCCAAGAAACCCTAACTCCCGCAGGTAAAACCCCGCAGAATTTGCCTAGCTATCAGTGTTACAATCCCAGATAAAAAAATACGTGTCTCATGTATGTTAAAAAATCCCTGCCACATGAGCCACTTCCCGCCCAACAACGAGAGGGGTTTCAATACCATGGTATCCGGGTACACGTTGGTAACTCTACACTTAATGTTTGAATGCCTATGCACCTACTGGCCTCCTCCAGTATACTGACCTACCTAGGTTTGCACATACCGATTCTACAATATTAATTGGGGATTTAAATGCTAAACACAACCAATTAGGGGATCACCTCACAAACACCAACGGGAGAAGATTGGTGGCACTTCTCGATGCATTAAATTATGCAGTTCAGTTTTTGGTCGCCGTACTATAGAACGCCTCCACCTAAGAATGACAAAGTTAATCCCCCAAATTAGAAACCTAACATATTAAGAAAGATTGACAAGGAATAAATTACATTTGCTCGAAACGCGAAGAGTTCGTGGTGACATAATAGAGGTGTACGAGTGGAAGAATGGATATAACAAAGTGGATATTAAAAGTATCAACACAAGACAGAACACGAAACAATGGGTACAATTTGGATAAGGTGAGGTTTCGGAAAGACCTGGGTAAATACGAGTTCGGTAAAAGGGTTTTTGCTTTGTGGAACTAACTATCGCTTAACATAATAGAAGTGAGATCCCTTGATTGTTTCAAGCGCAGGTTAGACATATATGCATGAGATTAGGTTACATATAAGATTAGGTTATATATATATATTAGGTTATATATATATATATATATATATATATATATATATATATATATATATATATATATATAAGACTCACTATCACTTCAAATTGATCTAATTAGGGTTTTGAAACGATCAAAAGATTGGCAGATGCAGTTTAATGCTGATAAATGTAAAGTTCTGAGGCTAGGCTAGGTAATGATGATAGAGTTACAAGATACGAGCTAGATGGAGTTGAGATTGCGAAGTCGGATGC
>WNGS01004946.1:562964-579461 GCA_020271785.1 Procambarus virginalis
GATGGAATTCAAACTTGTGACCATGGGACAAGAGATCTGGGAAAGGAGGATTGACTACAGGAAAGGGGACTACAGGAGGATAAGGGACTATCTGGAAGAAGTGCAGTAGGAGGAAGAAAATAGATGAAAAACAGTCCAAGATATGATGGATCTGGTCATACGGAAATGCCAGGAGGCCGAAGAGAGATTTGTACTAACAGTAAAGGGAAAAAAATAAGAAGGAATATAATAACCATGGTTTAATAGACAGTGTCAGGAAACAAAAATGGCCAACAGGGGGGAGTGGAGGAAGTACAGAAGACAAAGGACAGAGGACAACAGGATCAGATGCAACAGAGATAGGAACGATTACATTAACGTCAGACGAACATCGGAAAGGAACTATGAGAACGATATTGTGATCAAAGCGAAAAAGCAAGCTAAAATTACTACACAGTCATATAAGAAGAAAAATGTCAGTGAACGACCAACTGACAAGACTAAGGAAAACAGAGGGGGCATATACTGAAAGTGACAAGGAAATCTGCGAGGCACTGAATGCCAGCTTCCATGGAGTGTTCACAACCGAGCCTGAGCAGCTCCCATTATTAGAAGAAATTACCCTAGATGAAAGACTATCAGATATAGAGGTGACAGCAGAAGAGGTAATGAAACAGTCAATAACACTGGATGCAACTAAAGCAGTTGGACCAGACAAAATATCACCGTGGATATTAAAAGAAGCAGCACAGACCCTAAGCGTGCCTCTGGCTGTTCTTTAATGAGTCACTTATGTAGGGAGAATTGCTCAGTTGCTGGAAGAAGGCAAATGTACCGATTTTCAAGAAAGGTGATAGGGAGGAGGCACTTAACTATAGACCTGTATCGCTGACAAGCATCCCCTGTAAAATACTTGAAGGAATAATTAGGCTACGACTGGTTGCACACTTGGAGAACATTAGGTTTGTGAACAAACATCAACATGGGTTCTGGAAAGGGAAATCGTACCTAACTAACCTTTTGGAATTCTATTCTAGGACCGGAGTCATTCCTGTAAACATCCGATGCTCGAAAGGCAGGATCTGCAGGATCGAGTCAATGCTCGATCCTGCAGACACAAATAGGTGAGTACACACTTGCCTCTACGACCAGAAAACAGAAATCAGGCAAGAAAGAGAGGGGTGGGCAGAAGGCATATTTTTAGATTGCCAGGAAGCCTTTGGCACAGTACCACACAAGAGGCTAGTGAAAAAGCTGGAGATGCAGGCAGGAATGAAAGGGAAGACACTCAATTAGATAAGAGAGTACCTATGCAACAGAAGACCAAGAGTCACTGTGAGGGGGCGAGGTCTCAGACTAGCGAGACGTCACCAGTGCAGTCCCGCAGGGTTCAGTCCTTGGACCTATAATGTTACTGATATATGTAAATGATCTACCAGTGGGTATAGAATCGTTCCTCTCACTGTTTGCTGATGATGCAAAAATTCTGAGGAGGATTAAAACAGAGGATGATAGTAGGAGGCTTCAAGATGGCCTAGACAGACTGAATGAATGGTCCAACAAATGGCTGCTAAAGTTCAACCCGGGTAAATGCAAAGTAATGAAACTAGGCGGTAGAAACAGGAGGCCAGATACAGAATACAGAATAAGAGATGAAGTACTTCATGAAACAGACAGAGAGAAAGATCTGGGAGTTGATATCACACCAAACTGTCTCCTGAAGCCCACATAAAAAGAATCACATCTGCAGCATATGCGAGGCTGGCTAACATCAGAACAGCCTTCAGGAACCTGTGTAAGGAATCATTCAGAACCTTATATACCACATATGTAAGACCAATCCTGGAGTATGCGGCCCCAGCATGGAGCCCGTACCTTATTAAGCACAAGACGAAGCATGAAAAAGTTCAAAGGTATGCCACTAGGCTATTCCCAGAACTAAGAGGTATGAGTTACGAGGAAAGGCTGTGGGACATGAACCTCACAACACTGGAAGACAGAAGAGTAAGGGGAGACATGATCACTACCTACAAAATTCTCAGGGGAATTAACAGGGTAGATAAGGATAAACTGTTTAACACAAGTGGTATGAGAACAAGGGGACACAGATGGAAATTGAGTACCCAAATGAGCCACTGGGGCGTTAGAAAGAACTTTTTCAGTGACAGAGAAGTTAACAAATGGAATGCATTAGGCAGTGATGTGGTGGAGGCTGACTCCATACACAGTTTCAAATGTAGATATGATGCAGCCCATTAGGCTCAGGAACCTGTACATCAGTTGATTGACTGTTGAAAGGAGGGACCAAAGAGCCAGAGCTCAACCCCGGCAAGCACAAATAGGTGAGTACACACACACACACTCACACACTCACTCACAAACACTTGAGGGCATGGTAGCCTGGTGGATAGCGCGCAGGACTCGTAATTCTGTGGCGCGGGTTTGATTCCCACCCCAGGCAGAAACAAATGGGCAAAGTTTCTTTCACCCTGAATGCCCCTGTTACCTAGCAGTAAATAGATACCTGGGAGTTAGTCAGGTGTCACGGGCTGCTTCCTGGGGTGTGTGTGTGTGTGTGGTGTGAAAAAAAAGTAGTTAGTAAACAGTTGTTTGACAGTTGAGAGGCGGGCCAAAAGAGCTAAGCTCAATTCCCGCAAACACAACTAGGTGAATACATACTCTTTAGTACTCTTACTCCTTCTGAGTACTCTTTATTTTCTTCTCCGAGACTATGGATCCCTACACTTGCACCAAAGGTTGTATCCTTATATATATATATATATATATATATATATATATATATATATATATATATATATATATATATATATATATATATATATATATATATATATATTATATTGGCGGGGTGTCTCTCTCTATCCTATATCCTGGCGAGGTCACCAATGTCGAGGTCACCACCAAGTACTAGTAGTGATTACTGTCACTTACTGTAGCCCTACGGGTCTTCACTCAATCCTCACGGTGCCACTGTACACCAGGAGAGTCTCCCAGTCTATCTCCGGCCGGCCTCGTAGCCTGAAGATAAGTGGAAACACGATCTCTTCACTTGATCATGTGCCCGCCCCAACAGAGGGCTCTACTGCTAACTAAAAGGTTGTTTTCCTTTTCAAAAGGTCAACTGGTGTTTTCCGTGTCCAGTAACACTTCAGTGAAATTGTGGAATTATGGTAGTAGTAGTAGTGGCCTAATAGAACACTAATCAAATTTGGTAACAGGCAGGTATATGCCTCAATCACTCTCTCTTTTCAATGGACTCAATAACAACAAAGTAATGGAGGGATAACACAAACACGAAGGTGGTTTTGTATTTTACTTAAAAGATTAAAGTATTATAACTCTGGATCAACAACAAGGCAAAAAAATACATGAGCAGCAAATCACTCCCTCTTCATAAATCTGGAACACTCCAAAAGGGCAACACTGGCTCCAGCTGTCGCGTTTCCACGCTCCAATTTCAGTGTTATCGAACGTTTAGCATCTCGCGAGATGCGATGCCCACACACTATCTGCTCACTGTACTTATTGTCTTGGCGTGAAGCGCCTATTTTCTTCACGTTCACAGTAAATCACTATACTGGCAATAAACACAGTAAATCACTATACACATGAATATACTATTCAATAACTCCAGCATATATGTAGATCACTTCATCAGTATTTATATAACGTGGTAATACTGGGCACACAGCCTTACACTAATAAATTGTACATTTATATATATATATATTCTCTGGCAAAAACTTGTAATAATAATGACACATGAATATAAATGTCCTCATCACAGTAATCTCTTCGATAAATCACAGGTGCACTCACACACCATAGATATAGCTCGTGAGAGCTCTCTATAGCATCTCCCTTCACAACTGTGCCTTAGTATAACATAGACATTGGTGAGCCCTGCTCACGACATAGAAGATACTCTCACTAAATAGCTAACTAAAGGGGAATGGGAGGGAAAACTGAATTACTTACTTCCACCATCAATGATGTGGACATGCCCTCTGTTGAAAGTTAAATTGAAGCTCCTGGTCCTGGCTCTCGACTCGTTGTAGGGAACACCCCCACACACACACTGATGCTCTTTCCAGGAACCCAAACAACACCCAAAAATGCGTCTTCTCCATGCTGCTCTCCTCTGCAGGCTCTGTGCTTCTCCACAACCTCTTGAAGAGTTGGAGTCGGTCTCCTGGCCGTCGACTTCTCCTCACAACTACGTCTGCATTCCTTCCTCGGCTGCAGTCGTTCATATTCCCAGCTAGTTTTCTCTTTTCCTCACGGTGGATTGGCCCAGCCGCTACGTCATCACCCGACTGTGAAGTTGTCAGTCATCCAGCCCAGACTTCACTCTTGCTAAGCACCTGTCACTGGAGCACTTGTTGCTCGTTTCTCGTCAATTCCTTCTTCCGTCGACTCATGGAGTTCAGGAAGACCTCACAGGGTGTTTGCAGACCACTGGTGATGCGCATATCCACCGAATGGGGCGAAAACTGTCAGCCTGACAGGGCCCCTCGTCACACGTCCGACCTCCTCGACGTGTCGTGTCAAATCTTTGGCACCACCGGGCGCGCTGCCTGGACCCCCTACACTCGTGATGTCGTACTTGCCAGGGGCGTTTCTCATTGGCTCCCTGTACTACATCACCGTTCTTGACCAATCCGGTGCCACTGACGTCATGACGTTTGGCGGGAAGACGTAGGGGCTTGTGCCATCTTGGCGTCCAAAAGGGCCTAAGCCACTGGCCTAAACACTCTTCTTTAACTAATTTCTCGCCAACGCGAGAACACTTCATGCTCCCACATATGTCAAATTGTTCCCTGGAACATAGAGAACGTTCGGGTAAAGTGGACATGACTCTTACAGCTGGCGTGGGAGAAATATAAGGGGGAGAACACCATCACATACCCCTCCCCTTAAAATAAGAGTCATATCGGTTTAGTGTACTCGGGACAGGGCATCCGCTACCACGTTGTGCTTCCCTCTGATGTGCTTAATTTCCAACCAGTATTCCTGCCGCCAATGCGAGACACTCCTTATGTATTCGTTGAACGTTCCCACGGTCACTCCTGGCGTCCATTGCTCTCTCAGCATGGACAGAGGACTCCGTACCTCATGTCCATATACCAGCTGGAACGGTGAGAAACCCAACGACTCCACCACAGCGTTCCTTATAGCAAACAACGCAGGGTACACTGCCTCATCCCACTCGGCTCTCTGCTCTGCACAGAACACTCTCAGAATAGTTTTCAGTGTGGAGTGAAACCTTTTGATCGTCCCTTGCGACTGCGGTCGGTAGGGCGACGACCGAATCTGAGTCACTCCCCAATTCGACACGGTCTGTCTAAACCACTTGGACTGGAATACACTCCCACAGCCTGTCTGGATTTCCATGGGCATTCCAACCCAAGAGAAAAAACGCTGCAACTGCCCGTCTACACCTTTTGACGTCAAACATCGCATCAGGACTGCTTCCGGGAACCATGTTGCCACATACATGATGGTCATCAGATAGGTATTTCCCTTTTTCGTCTGTGGCAATGGTCCTACCCCGTCGACCAACAGACGCTCAAATGCAGTCCCAAAATGCAGGAACAGGGACTAACGGGGAATTTGGTATCGCTGGTACACTCTTTCCTGCCCTCTGGCAAGGTAAGCAAGTCTTATAGAGATGCCTCACATCGGCGTCCATACCCGCCAGTAGAAATGGCCCCTGATCTTGCGTAAGTCTTGGTCACTCCCAGGTGACCTGCAGAATCCCCAGTGCGACAGATCCCAGCACTGCCTCTTTGCACTGGGCTGGCAACACTACCTGGTGCCTTATACCTAGTGATTCCTCTCTGGCCTCCATGTCTCATCATAAGGGAGCCGGTCGGCCGAGCGGACAGCACGCTGGACTTGTGATCCTGTGGTCCTGGGGTCGATCCCAGGCACCAGCGAGAAACATTGGGCAGAGTTTCTTTCACCCTATGTCCCTGTTACCTAGCAGTAAAATAGGTACCTGGGTGTTAGTCAGCTGTCACGGGCTGCTTCCTGGGGGTGGAGGCCTGGTCGATGACCAGGCCGAGGGGACACCAAAAAAGCCCCGAAATCATCTCAGATAACCTATAGCATTCCATCCTGCAGATAAAAATGGGTGGCCCTCTCAGGACCAACACGTCCCCCTTTGGCCTCCTGAATCAATTCTGGGAACTCATCTGCTGTAACTCACCCAGACGAGTGCGGTCCACTCCAAGAGAACTGGCGAGGGTCACCTGTAGCTCACTATCCGGGTTGCCTTCACCCTCCCCCTGCTCTCTGGGTTCCATGAAGAAGTGATCGACTCCCAGGCTGTCAGACGTCTCTTCTTCAGCCCCATCAGATCTATTCACTCCGTGCTCGTTGCACTGCTTTGGATCAAAGCGCATACAGGGAACGCCACCTCGGTGATTCCCTTCTCGTCCCCACAGGCGTCTAATACTCCGCCTTTCTCTCTATAGTGCTCCAAGCACTCCCGCCCTTCACGAGGTTAGGGAGGACACACCTCCACAGGCGTCATTCCCATGGATGACTTGCGCCTCCATCTTGGGCATTGATGCACAGACCCCTACCACTAGGGTCTGGCAGCCATAATCAGAATCCAAAGTCACCTTGTGCAGGGGCATCCTCACTGGGCCTCCCACAGTGGTCACAACAGCCACCCCCACACTGCTACTCTTGTAACCCTCGGGAAACAGGGTTCTATTCACCAGGGTAAAATCAGCCCCTGTGTCCCTCAATATCTTCACAAGAATGGGGTCTGCCTCCCCCATCCTTACCGTCCCCTCACACACGACGGGTGAATTCTCTTCTCCCACACTTGGTATGGCACGCACTTCGCACGTTCTCGGCCATTTGGTCCTCACCCGAACGAAAGAAACGTTCCCCCGCTGCTTAGGGCGTCTGCATTCCCGCGCAACATGTCCAAATCCTCCACAGTTTTAGCAGCGGACCCTTCTTGGCGGTGACCTTCCACCACTGCTTGCCCTGGCAATGCCTCCAGAGGCTGTCGCTCCGTGCGTCTTCCTCGCGCCTTCTGTCGTCTCCCTCGTAGCATTTCTCGGCACAACAACAGATCCTGCACTCTCAGTTAGGGGCTTCTTGACTGGTTCCACAGAACTCTTCAGTCCCCTACCGTATCCACTCGTGGGGTGGGACTTGGGAGAACTCGTTCCTGTCCTCCATCCGTCCGTCTTTCTGAAACTACTCCCATAGCCGGAGTATACTGGCGGTCGGTGTGGTCCCTCTCTGCGTGGTCGCAAGGCTTCTTCCAACATGTCAGCTTTGTCAGCAGCAGCCCTCAGGTCTTTTATGTCCGCCTCCTTGACTCTAATCCTGATCTCAGGAGAGAGTACGGACATAAATTTCTCCATGACCATTAGCCACTTGATGTCCTCAGCTGACTTAGCTCCTTCAGATTAAAACCACTTCAGAAATCTTCTCTCCATGTCCCGCGTCGTCTCTGCATAAGACTTACCTGGCGAACGGGTACATTCTCGGAACCTTTTCCTATAACACTCTGGAGTCAGCTTGAATGAATGAAGCACTGCTCTTTTCACAGCATCATAATTGGAGTATTCCTTGAGGTCAAGCATGTTGTAGGCCTCGCAAGCTTCACCGGTGAGCTTACCCTGAACCAGCTCCGCCCACTCTGCTCTTGGCCATGTCTTCAAGGTAGCGACCCTCTCGAAATGGTCAAAGAAGCCCTCAGCTTCATTAGACACAAAGACCAGTAAATCGCGTTCTTGCACCCAGCGGTCTTCCGGCTGTGGAGGTGCAGATGGGGCTAGCCCTAGTTCAGCCCTCTTCAGCTCCACCTCTCTGTTAGCTTCAATTTCTTACTGCTTCAGCTTGGCTTCCAGCTCGCGCTCCTCCCGTCTCAGCTGTGCTTCGTGCTCACGCTCTTCCCGTCTCAGCTGTGCTTCTCGTTCTTCACGCTTCAGCCATGCTTCTGCTTCTCGTTCTTCAAGCTTCAGCTGTGCTTCTCGTTCTTCACGCTTCAGCCGTGCTTCTGCTTCTCGTTCTTCACGCTTCAGCTGCGCTTCTTCTCTCCTCAGCTGTGCTTCTCGTTCTTCACGCTTCAGCTGTGCTTCCAGTTGCAGCTTCATCATCTCCAGCTTGACACTGCGCCGGCTGCCACTGGATCCCCTACTGCTTCCACCAATGCTTAAATTCTCCCCTGCACTGGCAGGTGTCTGTGGCCGTTCCTCCCTCAAAGCCTCATCTCGTGCCCTGAGCTGTGCCACAATCTCAAGCCTCCTTTCTCCCACTTTGGAGGATCTCTACTGGATCCCAAAGTGGTCAGCTATTAACTGCAGCTGCGACTGGGTGCAATCCTCCAGCACCTGCTCATCCCTGGTGTCAATAAACCTTGCTACCTTCTCGTCCTCCATACTTGTGTTATGAGTGAATACCTGTTACCTGTACCTTCGCCCACTGTCAAGTACCATAATCGCAACCGTTATCGTAATCGTAATTGTAATCCTGGCAAGGTCGCCAATGTCGGGGTGTCTCTCTCGGACTTATATCCTTGCAAGGTCGCCAATGTCGGGTTTCTCCCTCTCTCACCAGTCACCACCAAGTACTAGTAGTGATAACTGTTACTTACTGTAGCCCTACTGGTCTTCACTCAATCCTCACGGTGCCACTGTACACCAGGAGAGTCTCCCAGTCTATCTCCAGCTGGCCTCATAGCCTGAAGACGAGTGGGAACACGATCTCTTCACTTGATCATGTGCCCGCCCCGACAGAGGGCTCTACTGCTAACTAAAAGGTCGCCAACTGGTGTTTTCCGTGTCCAGTAACACTTCAGTGGACTTGTGGAATTATGGTAGTAGTAGTAGTAGTGGCCCAATAGAACACTAATCAAATTTGGTAACAGGCAGGTATATGTCTCAATCACTCTCTCTTTTCAATGGACTCAATAGCAACAAAGTAATGGAGGGATAACACAAACACGTAGGTGGTTTTGTATTTTACTTAAAAGATTAAAGTATTATAACTCTGGATCAACAACAAGGCAAAGAAATACATGAGCAGCAAATCACTCCCTCTTCATAAATCTGGAACACTCCAGAAGGGCAACACTGGCTCCAGCTGTCGCGTTCCCACGCTCCAATTTCAGTGTTATCGAACGTTTAGCAACTCGTGAGATGCCACGCCCACACACTATCTGCTCACAGTACTTATTGTCTTGGCGTGAAGCGCCTATTTTCTTCACGTTCACAGTAAATCACTATACTGGCAAATTCGTGTTAGAATTATTAATCTTACTTTTTCGGTCATATTTAATAACATATGTCTACAGGAAAGACTGCTACCAAAATATACTAATATTAAAACGCACGACCCAGCAGCAAGGAATCAAGCCTTCACGATAAAATATCGCCAAGATCTGATTCGTATTCGTCAGATACACAGGCAGAAAATGATATCAAAGACAATAAAACGCAACTACTTCAGGCCACAAAACGAATGGAGAAACAGCAACATCGACGAAAGTCTCCGCACCGCATCGAACAACACCTCGACATCCTCACAGACCGACATCACCTCAGCACGGAAACAAGGATTATCAAGAAGCTAACAACACTATATGGAGGACCCATGGCAATTCCACGACCAAGAGACGGCTTCCTGAACCTTGCAGGTATCACCTCACTGAGGACCAAGTCACTCTCCTAAATCTGGGTATAAACTGTCACGTTATGTCCAGACCAAGTGCGTTGGCCCGGAAAGTGGAGTTGGAGATCCTGTTGGACGACATATTTGACCTCGAAGCACAAAAGAAGGTCACCACCAAAGACACCTTACAAGCTGAACTTATTGCAGAAGGAGGAAAGAATCGAGGCAACTACAGAAGTACCATACTGACCCCGAGCTCAAAGCGGCAGCCAAGAGCCTTCGTGAGAACAAGGAGATAGTTGTCAGGAGAGGCGACAAGTCGCCAATATACGTCATCCTTAAGAAAGACGAATATCTGGCGAAAATGAACCACATACTCTCTGACCAAACTAAATTCCAAAGGGTAACGAAGGACACTACAGCCGAATTGAAAACAAAGGTCAACAAGTTGATTGAAACTGTGAATGCCAAGAAATCCGGACTCCACCTGCCAAAGATTATTGGAGAATATAAACCTGGATATGCGTATGGAAACGTCAAGACGCATAAGCCTGGAAACCCACTTCGGCCAATTATCAGCCAGATACCCACACCCACGTACAGACTGGCGAAACGACTCAACGGCTTACTGACTCCTTATGTCCCGTGCAACTTCAGCCTGAAATCCCCGAAGGAATTTGTTGACTTACTGCGGGGAACACGGGCTACAGGGATAAGAGCATCGTTGGACGTAGAATCACTGTTCACCAACGTACCTGTGGATGAAACAATCGGGATGATAGTGGACCGAGTGTATCGAGACCGGCCTGTACTCCCCTTGACATGCCAGAAAATATCCTGAGGAAACTACTCCAAGCTTGTACTAAGGAGGCACCCTTCTTGAGCCCGGATGGGCACATGTATAAGCAAGTAGATGGGGTCGCTATGGGTTCTCCCCTAGGCGTCCTGTTTGCAAACTTCTACATGGGTACTATTGAGGAAAAAGTCTTAGTCGACTTGAACTTGAAACCGGTATACTGCAGGTATGTTGACGACATTTTTACACAGGTACCTGATGTCAGACATCTGCAGGAGCTGAAAGAAGCGTTTGAGCAGAATTCTGTGTTACGTTTCACTTACGAGATGGAGAAGGATGGGAAGCTGCCCTTTCTAGATGTAACAGTCATGGAAGGAGCGGAGGTTTCCACACTGCAGTCTACACTAAGGAAACAAACATAGGAATGTGCCTAAATGCCAACAGTGACTGCCCAGATAGGTACAAGAGGAGTGTTGTTAACGCTTATGTCGACCGTGCTCTCAGCCACAGCTCAGAATGGAAGCAAGTCGACGAAGAACTCTGTAGAGTAAGGCAGGTCCTAGTCAACAACGGCTTCTCCAATGGTTTCATTGAAGACATCATAAGAAGGAAAGTGAAACGCCATGCAACCTCTGAAGATACAACTAACACAACACCTATACCCCCTATTAGACTATTTTACAGGAACTTCTTCTCCACAGCTCATAAAACGGAGGAAAGGGTCCTGAAAGATATTGTTAATAGAAACGTTATCCCTACAGACAAAAATCAGAAGATACAATTGACGATTTACTATAAAACCAAGAAAACTGCCAACCTACTCATGAGAAACTCTCCAGACACAAAGCAGAACGCTTTGAAAGAGACCAATGTCGTCTATGCCTTCAAATGCCCACTTGGGGACTGTAAGCCCCAAAGAACTCAATATATAGAGACAACGCAAGACACAACATCTCTTTCCAGGCGATTAACGATGCATAAGCAACAGGCCTCTATCAAGGAACATATAATCTCTTCCCACAACCAAACCATCACCAGAGAAATCTTAACAAACAACACAGAAATCATTGATAGATACAGCGACAACAGGCGGCACTACACATCAAGAACTGCGAGGCACTACACATCAAGAAGTCAACACCAGCAATCAACAGCCAATTAACGCACAACTATATTCTACCCACTTCAAGACTCCGCTCCAATATAGAAACATCAAGAAATCAGGGCCAATAGGCCTTCTGCAGTTACAGATCTATTCTTCCCTTTAGCTTATACCCATGTTTCGTGTTCTGTGTTTGTTCTCACCTCACCCCAACCATTGTAACATGTCACCTCACCCAAATGCGGGTATAAAAAGAAAAGCTGTTTAAACTCTGTTCAGTTAGAGTTGTTCTGTGTGTGTGTAACTAAAGTCTTTGAAATGTAATAAGTTTTACGAAACGCGCTCAAGTGTCGCGTCAGACTAAGAAATAAAGAATGAATTTTGGAGAATTGATTTTTCATTTACCGTCATCAGTAAAAACAAACATAAGGAAAATTGAGAAAATTTCGTGTTAGAATTATTAATCTTACTTTTTCGGTCATATTTAATAACATATATATCTATATATATATATTATATATATATATATATATATATATATATATATAAATATATATATATATATATATATATATATATATATATATATATATATATATTTATATATATATTTATATATATATATTATATATTATTATTATATATATTATATATATATTATTATATATATATATATATATATATATATATATATATATATATATATTATATATATATATATATATTATATATATATATATATATATAGTGTGGTGTTGTGAGTTCTTGATATCCTGTTTCCGTGCTGAGGTGATGTCGGTCTGTGAGGATGGCGCGGTGTTGTTCGATGCGGGTACGGAGACTTTCGTCGATGTTGCTGTTTCTCCATTCGTTTGTAATCAGGTATACAAGGCAGAAATTGAAATCAAAGGACAACAAAGCGCAACTACTTCATGCTACAAACGAATGGAGAAACAGCAACATCGACGAAAGTCTCCGTACCCGCATCGAACAACACCTCGACATCCTCACAGACCGACATCACCTCAGCACAGAAACAAGGATAATCAAGAAACTCACAAGATTATATGGAGGACCTATGGCAATTCCGCGACCCAAGAGACGGCTCCTGAACCTTGCAGGATATCAACCTCAATGAGGACCAAGTCACTCTCCTAATACTGGGTATAAACTGTCACGTTATGTCCAGACCAAGTGCGCTTGGCCCGGAAAAGTGAGTTGGAGATCCTGTTGGACGACATATTTGACCTCGAAGCACAAAAGAAGGTCACCACCAAAGACACCTTACAAGCGAACTTATCGCAGAAGGAGGAAAGAATCGAGGCAACTACAGAAGTACCAAACTGACCCCCGAGCTCAAAGCGGCAGCAAGAGCCTTCGTGAGAACAAGGAGAAGTTTCAGGAGAGCCGACAAGTCGCCAATATACGTCATCCTTAAGAAAGCGAATGTCTGGCGAAAATGAACCTACATACTCTCTGACCAAACTAAATTCCAAAGGGTAACGAAGGACCCTACACCCGAATTGAAAACAAAGGTCAACAAAGTGATTGAAACTGTGAATGCCAAGCAACCCGGACTCCACCTGCCAAAGATTATTGGGGAATATAAACATGGATATGCGTATGGAAATCGTCAAGACGCATAAGCCTGGAAACCCACTTCGGCCAATTATCAGCCAGATACCCACACCCACGTACAGACTGGCGAAACGACTCAACGGCTTACTGACTCCTTATGTCCCGTGCAACTCACCTGAAATCCCCGAAGGAATTTGTTGACTTACTGCGGGGAACACTGGGCACAGGGATAAAGCATCGTTAGACGTAGAATATATGTTCACCAACGTACCTGTGGATGAAACAATCGGGATGATAGTGGACCGAGTGTATCGAGACCCCTGTACTCCTCCTTGACATGCCAGAAAATATCCCGAGGAAACTACTCCAAGCTTGTACTAGGAGGCACCCTTCTTGAGCCCGGATGGGCACATGTATAAGCAAGTAGATGGGGTCGCATGGTTCTCCCCTAGGCGTCCTGTTTGCAAACTTCTACATGGTACTATTGAGGAAAAAGTCTTAGTCGACTTGAACTTGATTCCGGCCATATACTGCAGGTATGTTGAGACATTTTTACACAGGTACCTGATGTCAGACATCTGCAGGAGCTGAAAGAGCGTTTGAGCAGAATTCTGTGTTAGTTCGTTTCACTTACGGAGATGGAGAAGGATGGGAAGCTGCCCTTTCTAGATGTAACAGTCATGGAAAGGAGCGGAGGTTTCCACACTGCAGTTAAACTAAGGAAACAAACATGGAATGTGAATAAATGCAACAGTGACTGCCCAGATAGGTACAAGAGGAGTGTTGTAACGCTTATGTCGAACCGTGCTCTCAGCCACAGCTCAGAAGGAAGCAAGTCGACGAAGAACTTTGTAGGAGTAAGGCAGGTCCTAGTCAACAACAACGGCTTCTCCAATGGAATCATTGAAGACATCATAAGAAGGAAAGTAGAAACGCCATGCAACCTCTGAAGAGACAACTAATCACAACACCTATACCCCCTATTAGACTATTTTACAGAACTTCTTCTCCACAGCTCATAAAACGGAGGAAAGGGTCCTGAAGATATTGTTAATAGAAATCGTTACCCTACAGACAAAAATCAGAAGATACAATATACGATTTACTATAAAACCAAAAAAACGCCAGCCTACTAATAGAAAAGCTCTCCAGACACGAAGCAGAACGCTTTGAAAGAGACAAAGTCGTCTATGCCTTCAAATGCCCTACTTGGGGACTGTAAGCCCAAAAGAACTCAGATATATAGGCAAGACAACAACATCTCTTTCCAGGCGTTAACGATGCATAAGCAACAGGCCCATTTCAGGAACACATAATCTCTTCCCACAACCAAACCCATCACCAGAGAAATCTTAACAACACAGAAATCAATGATAGATACAGCGACACAGGCGGCCTTGATCGAACTGCGAGGCACTACACATCAGAAGTCAACACCAGCAATCAACAGCCAATTAACGCACAACTATATTCTACCCACTTCAAGACTCCGCTCCAATATAGAAACATCCGGAAATAGGGATAATAGGCCTTCTGCATTCTGTTACAATCTACATATCCTATATCCATTGTTCGTGTCTGTGTTTTTCTCACCCACCCCAACCATTGTATTACATCCCTCACCCAAATGCAGGTATAAACCTGCGTGTTCAGTTAAGTTGTCTGTGTGGTAACTGAAAGTCTTTGAAAATGTAATAAGTTTACGAAACGCGCTCAAGTGTCGCGTCAGACTAAGAAATAAAAATGAATTTTAGAATCTGATTTTATTTACCTCACCAGTAAAAAGAAACATAAGGAAAATGAGAAAATTCGTGTTAGAATATTATCTTACTTTTTCGTTCATATATAATAATATATGTCTACAGGAAAGACTGCTACCAAAATATACCAATATATATATATATATATTATATATATATATATATATATAAATATATATATATATATATATATATATATATATATATATATATATATATATATATATATATATATATATATGTATATATTTATATACAACCCGTCCTCGCAATTCGTATAGTCAATATTGACTTATAAATACGTGCATAGGTGATATACTAACATAACATATACCCTTAAAAAGCTCATAGAAAACACCGACCTTACCTAACTTTCTTAGTATGTTAAGATAAGCATCTTATTGCTTCGTAATTACAATTATTACTTAACCTATATCTATAATAGCGTTAAGTAACAATTGTAATTACGAAGCTATAAGATGCGTATCTTAACATACTAACAAGTTAGGTAAGGTTGGTGTTTCTATGAAGCTTTTTAAGGGTATCTATTATGTTTAGTATATCACCTATGCACGTATTTAATAAGTCAATATTGACTATACGAATTTGCGAGGACGGGTTGTTATATATTTAATATATATATATATATATATATATATATATATATATATATATATATATATATATATATATATATATAATACATATATATATATATATATATATATATTATATATTGTGACAAGAAAATGTAGGAGTGTAGATGTTCGGCAGTCTTCCTAATGGCTTGTGTCAATGCCTGTCACATTTACAAAAAAAAAAAAAAAGAGACTGCTTGGCTGTTGTCTGGGTAAAGTAAGGGAAGACACGCAAAACACATAGTATGAACAATGAAACTTAATTAACTGGAAAGCAAATTTAAACAAAGACAATCCCTTGGCTATGTACAGTGCAAACAACAAGTCAAAAAATCTAACATAAAATGAAGAATAGGGATAATTTACTCTAGGAAATAATATAAAGACAAAATGCAATAAAGGTGCCGAGAATATGGGCGCTAGCTGAGAACCCCCACCAATAAACAGGACGTATATCAGTTGGTTGTTCACAGCTTGAGAGCACAAGGACATTCTTACTTCAATGGCTGGATCAAGCCCAGACATCGACTCAGGTAGAGGGCGCTGAGGTGCAGAGGTGCAGGTGTGCAGTCGGCTGGTCACCAATCAGAAGCAGGCAGGTTGGGAATGGTTGTTTGCTGGTTGACGACGGACGAGCCGGCGTGGAGGGAGTGTGGAGTTGGGGTACGTTTTGCCTCCTGGTCAAACGTTTTATTGCTACTGGTAGACGTATCATGAAGGTAGCACCTTATTCTTGTATATATGTAAGTAACTTTATATAGGGAAGAGCAGGCTCAATCTCTCTGAAAGAGATTATCGTCACAACTCTCCCCCGAAGCCTGCTCTTACAGGTCAAGTTACTTCTTCTGATGGTAGAGTGATAGGTGGAGCTGCCTCTACCTCCTGCACGCTGGAGAGGGCGTCTGCTATGATGTTGTCAGGACCCTTGATGTAGAAGATCTCCAGGTGAAATTCTGCAGATATAAAGCCATCGTAGTAGTC
>WNGS01004946.1:606743-621637 GCA_020271785.1 Procambarus virginalis
ACATAGGCATAAGAAAAATTGATGAGTCCCAAGGCGAGAAAAAGTCCTATCAACAGGAGGTTATCTTGAGATGATTTCGGGGCTTTAGTGTCCCCGCGGCCCGGTCCTCTACCAGGCCTCCACCCTCCAGGAAGCAGCCCGTGACAGCTGACTAACACCCAGGTACCTATTTTACTGCTAGGTAACAGGGGCATAGGGTGAAAGAAACTGCCCATTGTTTCTTGCCGGCACCCGGGACCACAGGATCACAAGTCCAGCATGCTGTCCCCTTGGCTGACCGGCTCCCTACCCTCCCTAATCCTACCCCAGGAGGGGGTAGGTTTAAATATTGAACAAGTATCTGATGAGGAAGAGTTAACTCAAGAATAGGTTAGATTTCCTCCAGGGTGGATGAGGTAGACAAAGTTCATACATCCTCGGACACTGACGAACAAGATGTAGAGGAGCAGGAACAAATAACTATCAAGCAACTGAGGCCCGGTTCCATGTTCTGGATCTTGGTTCAGGTGGTGAATGTAACTGTAAGAGCAATAGTTGATACAGCTGCAGAAGTCACAATTATTTCTCAGGAGGTCCACAAAAAGCTAATACCCCCACCACAGGTAATAAGGCAAATTACCCTCAACACTGCTGGGAAATGTATGTGCAATCCTAGAACGCTGGTAGGACCTGTTACATTACTAAATGCAGGACAAATGTTTAAAGTAAATGTGTATGTTGCCCCCAATTGAAAATAACATGTTACTAGGGCTGGATTTTATGAAAAGCCAGGGTGTCATCATAACCCAAGCCAAATCTCATATGATATTACAGGAGCAGGTGATTTCCATGCAGTTGGGGAGGGAAGGCACACTTAACTCTAGCCTAGACCCTTGCATAGCTAAAGTAGCAATCTTAATACACTGTCATCAATCCCACCACATTCGGTTGCTAAAGTCAAACGTGAACTGGACAGTAATATGCCCTAGTGTGTAGTGAAGCCCTTGGACGATGGGGAAGTGGCAGTGGTTCGCACGCTCCCTCCATCAGAAGGGGAAAATCGTGAGGGTATATATGCTCAACGTGACAGGGCAGAATATCACACTAAAGAGGCAAATGCATGTGGCCAATGCAGAGGTGGCATGGTTTTTACCTGGATCCGGCCCGACAGTAGCAGTAAGGTCAGAAGGGAAGGTACCAAAGGAGACCAAAGGCAATCTACTTGCTCATATGGTGAATATGCTACAGGGCATCGATGAAACATTGACAGCGGAACAGGCGAGCCAACTGACCCACCTGTTATGGACTTATCAAGAGATCTTTGCCGCAAGCGACAATCTTTCAAGGAGGTATCCCATCAAATCAACACAGGCAATGCCAAACCTGTGAAACAGAAAATACAATGGACACCTGGATGTTTTGCGCAAAAGGAAAAATGACATCTTCAGCACAAGCTTGATGCAGGTATCATCCAACCGTCAATGTCGGAGTGGGCATCGGCACCAGTCTTAATGAGGAAAGGGGATACATCTGTTCAGTGGTGTGTAGATTACCATGAACTGAACTCCCGCACAATAAAGGATGTGTACCCACTCCCCCTAGTTGATGAGTGCCTGGACAGATTGGCAGGAAATGGATGGTTTAGTAAGTTGGATGCCAACTCGGCATATTACCAGATCAATATAGCACAGAAAGGTCAGAAAAAGACGGCATTCATCACCAAGTATGGGCTCTTCGAATTAAAGAAAATGGTTTTCGATCTCTGCGATGCCCCAGCCACCTATGCCAGAGTTATGAATTTGGTATTATGGAAGCTAAATTTGGAAACTGTGCTAGCCTTCTTGGATGATATTTAAGTGCTGGGCAAGTCATTCCAAAACCACCTCTTCAACTTGGCACAGGTTTTTGAAAGATTCAGAATGTATTGCTTGCACCTGAAGCCACAAAAATATGCTCTCTTTAAAAAGCGTGTTGAATTCTTGGGCAGGATAGTTTTTTTTTTTTTGAGATATATACAAGAGTTGTTACATTCTTGTACAGCCACTAGTATGCGTAGCGTTTCGGGCAGGTCCCTGGAATACGATCCCCGCCGCGAAGAATCGTTTTTTCATCCAAGTACACATTTTACTGTTGCGTTAAACAGAGGCTACAGTTAAGGAATTGCGCCCAGTAAATCCTCCCCGGCCAGGATACGAACCCATGACATAGCGCTCGCGGAACGCCAGGCGAGTGTCTTACCACTACATCACGGAGACTGCTAAAGCTAGCCGGAAGGGGCTAGAACTGAGACAAGAGGCAATAGATGCAGTGGTGAGAGGGCAGACTCCTAGGTCATCCAAAGATGCAGAACGATTCTTAGTATTAGCCAACTACCACGAGCCGTTATAGAGGGATTCGTGAGTTAGCTGCTCCCATAGATGTATTGACCGGAGTAAAAAGATTTGAATGGGAAAACAAACACCAAGAGGCCTTTGAGGCTATCAAAATGGCTTTAACTATGGCTCCTGTTTTAGGGCTACCTAATGGGACATGACCCCCTTTATTCTGAACACCGATGCCTCCGATTGAGCAATAGATGCAGAGCTGCTACAGACTCAAGAGGGACAAGAAAAGGTAATTGCATATGCCAGCTTTGCATTGATCTCAGAACGAAGAAGGTATTGTACCACTAGGAAGGACTTATTGGCAGTCGTTAGGTTCACCAGGCTGCTTGGACACTATCTCTTTGGGCGGCCTTTCACCGTTTGCACCGATCATGGCAGTTTGGTTTGGTTGACTAGGTACAAGAACCCCCAAGGCAAATTAGCTCGTTGACTGGAGGAGCTGAGCCAATTTGATCTAAAGATCCGACACTGGGCGGGCAAGAAACACACTAATCCAGACTCCTTATCTAGGAAGGGGGACACCCAGCATGTGTGTGTGTACCCACTTTCGCCATGACATTTCCGTGCAGGATCTACCATGTAGGGACTGTTCTTATTGTCGCAGGGTGCATCAGAACTGGGCAGTTTTCCAAGAAACGGTAAATGACGTAGTCCCACTAGCTTCAGGGTCGTTTGGTTGTGCATGCAGTGTTCAGGCCACAGGAACAATCAGACGGGTAAGCACTAAACCTCCCATTCAAGACAGGTGGGTTAGAAGATAACAATGTGGTTGCCATTCCGTGGGACTTCGAAGGTGGGGATCAAATGGAAACAGTGGAAACATCAGGTAAGGGACAAGATGCAATTAACCCAGGGACAGTGAGTGTTCAGCGTATTACCAAAACCATGGCGGACAGATGTGGAATGCCTTTGCATGAGCTGCAGAAGCAGACGGAGAAATGTCAGGATATGAGAATGGTAAGAGCATGTGTGGGGAGGCCACCAACCAGCAGAACCATAATACCTGTTCGGAACCAGTCCTGCCATGAAATATTACTGGTTAAACAAAGAGGCCTTCATTATGGAAGGCCTTTGGTGGTGGCACAAAGTAGATCAGGATGGAGCGGCCCAAAAACTTTTATATATACCTACTAATCTAAGGCAGGAGGTGTTGAACCTATGCCATGATATACCAGACATGGGCCATCAAGGCCAGAATCGCACAATGGAGCAAGTCAAATCACCATATTTTTGGTATGGGCTATAAACTCAGGTTGCTAACTATGTGGCATCATGCCACCACTGTAGTGTAAACAATAAAGCATCTAAGACCAGCAGGCATGAGTTGCTCAAGTACTATGTGGGAGCACCGATGGAAAGGATACACCTGGGCTTTTTGGAATCATTGCCCAAAACTCGGAGAGGCAACAAATATCTCCTGGTGATTGTGTATCAGTTTACTAAATGGATTGAGTGTGTGCCATTACCATCCCAGACGGCAGAAGACACTGCTAGAGCAGCACTCGAGGGATTCTTCACCCGGTTTGGGTACCCCTTTGAGATCTTCACTGACCAGTGTAGGAATTTCGAAAGTGATCTGTTCACTAAACTTTGCAAAATGATGCAAGTTCATAAGGCTCGTACTACGCATACAGGACTTCAGCAAATGGACAGGTAAAAAGATATAACAGGACAATCATGAATGTGTTGCGGTGTAATGCCAGTTCCCAACATGACAGATGGGATGACTAAGTTCAGCATATAGCAGGGACAATCAGATCCAGTGTGAATCGACAGACCGGATTTACTCCCAATAAATTAATGCTCGGTCGGAAAACTAACCAGCCTATAGATTTAATGTATCCCCGGGAGAGGCAGCTTCACCAAGATGCAGTACCCTATTTAGCACAGTTGCAGAGGGAAATCGAGAAGGCGCATGGATTTGGCTCGGAAATCCCTATCATCAACCCAGGAAAGAATATAGAGAGATTATGGCCTGCGGGCACAGCTTCAGGACTATGAAAAAGGTGATCTGGTTTACCTGTTGGACACTGCACAGGTGAAGGGCAATGTAAGAAACTATCGCCACAATGGAAGGGCCCAGGAATCATAATCCACAAATTCTCATCTTGCTTATTCAGGGTTAAACTCCAGTATGACCTTACTACGGTTAATCACGATACATTGAAGAAATTCAAGGACTGTGTACGTCCAGATTGGATTATTTTGTTTAAACAGCACATGACAGATTCAGGAACAAGCATCATTACCATATAAGGACCTTTACTGTGTGTGTAAGCAGCCATTTGATGGGAAATTTATGGTACAGTGTGATATGTGCGCAGAGTACTTCCACTGAAGCTGTGTGGGAGCAACTGTTGCGAATGTACGTTATCAGACAGATTATGTATGTCCACAAGGGTAGAGACACAGGTCGGGAATAATTAAATATATGTCCTCTTTGCTGAAATGGCACTGCTCCTTACAGACCCCCACTTCAGCCGCACGATGACAACTGGAGGGTCATCAGAGGACTTCTCGGACTTCGAGTCCAGGGACAATAAGATGGGACCTGCAGGGAAGCCTACATAAATATCCACAGAGGTTATGGGGACAGGAGTCCCAACAGATTCGGATTGGAGCTGGGAAACAGGTTACCAGTGAATCTGTGTATTGGGGAGGACCTGAAGGCCTCCAAAAGTTCCCTTAGGGGACTCACCCAGAGAGGTGGCATTTTTTATAGCCATTTCAGGGTGAACGATACCCTACTCCAAGGAGGATTAATGTAGGACATCCTTCTGCCACATTATGCACCTAAGAAAATCCCCTTACAGTTCAAGGATCTTTACTCCCGTGCTTCGCCACCATCTTCTGGGGGGAGTCATGGCACACGTTGATCCCAACAAATACCCACAGAGTTTCAATACTCAGTTGGGATGGGCAATATCCCTGGGAATCCATCCTAGTGAGGATGGATACTCATGTGCAGAAAACCTCACATCTCTGGGCAAGTATCTGGACGAAAACCCTTCATTACCATTGGGATCCATTGGCCTGGACTGAGGAACAGCCAGTCCAATGGATAAGTAAGTAAGTAATTATCAATAGAAGGCACCAAACCGGGAAGGCTATGTAGCACCATCAAATGTGCGGGATAATCAGAGGGCGCTAAATATCACCAAGGATGCCAATACAAGAACAAAAAACGCATAAGGCGAACGATATCAAAAGTATCAGAGTCGCCAAGAATCTATCGAGGGGACAAACGACCGCGGGGGACAGCCGGAAAACAAGACGCACACTCGTCCTGGAAGTCAGGACATTCAACAAGGATATGTACGACCGAAGAGGGACAATGCAATTTGGACAATAGGAGCAGGGCGGCGCTCCATTAAGTGACCGTGAGTAAACGGGTATGGCCAAGACGTAACCTAGCCAGAGCCGTTTCCCACTGTCGGTTACGGTGGCAGGAGGAAGGCCACTGCGACACACGACTCTGAGAGTATGCAGTTTGTTACAAAAACAGAAGACCAACAAGCTGCCAACAGGCAAGGATGGAGGCAGAATAACTGGGTAAAAGTCGGAATAAGGAACACCTTTATGGGAGATGGACAAGTGCGGATTGCGTCCTTAGTGGCAGTATCCGCACGCTCATTTAAAGACACGCCAACATGGCTGGGAACCCAGCAAAACGCAACTGACTTAAATTTACTGGAGATAAGAAAGAGCCAATGTTGAATCTCGATGACCACAGGGTGGACCGGATTAAAGGACCCTAAAGCCATGAGGGCACTACGAGAGTCAACTACCACACGAGGAGGATTGACCCGGGAAAACAGGAGACGAAGAGCATAGAGAATAGCATAGAGTTCTGCTGTGAAGATGCTAGCCTCCGGAGGAAGGCGACACATATAAGTGTGGTCAGGAAAAACAACAGAGTAGCCACACCGTCAGCAGACTTTGACCCATCGGTGAAGATGGGAACGGAGTGGGAGTGAGAAGAAAAGTGCTCAAGGAAGAGGCGTTTCAGAACAAAATGGGGGCAAAGNTCAACATAATCTATTGACAGCAGCTGAATAAAGGCAAATTCCACAGTGGCTATAATGATTAGAAAAGCAGTGTAAGAACGGGACACACTTGTGAACATTCTGCGTCTACACCCGCTACCAAGATAATGTTATTGAAAAAAACTAGAACCAGTGTGCTAAAACAGAAGCGAAAAAGAAACAGGGGAAAAGGAGAAAACCCCTCCTCCATTTAAAATTTTGATCCAACTGTCACAGTAACAAGGTATCGCGAATAACCGAACCAATTACGGGCTCAGTATAACCCGTGCTTCACGGACATTTTGTTCCGAGTAGCTAAATCTAAAACAACAACAACAACAACATCAACATCCTGCACATCCAAGTCATATATAACCATCAATATCCTGAGCAACACTGTCACATCTGAGCTGTCTTGGAGATCTCAAATCTCAGTGATTCTCAAAGAAGTTGAAACATCATCTTCAGGTACAAAGCTTGTATCACTTTCAAGTCCCTTCATCTCTTCTCAAGTCATATTCGCTCTTGCCAGTACATGGCTCTCAGCTCTGAGGATGTCTCTCCTCTAATGAAATTCTTGGAGCAATTTGTATCAAATTTGTTGCTTTCATGATCTGTTGACCTCACTTCACATCTAAGCTCCAACTCCGGGCCGCCAGTCTTTACTTCTGGCTCATTTTATGTCACTCTCAGGTTTAAATTTAGTACCGTCCTCTTCACATTCGGTCCGCAATACTCATTCTGCAACTTTATCATGAATGGTTCTGCAATATTCACCTTCAGCTTGAAGAAGCTGAAGGGTGAATCAAGCTGAGGGTGTATTTGTTGGAGTTCCTGATAGACGGTAGGTTACTAATAATGGAGGTTGTAGTGAGGGATCTGGTGAAGTTATGTGGGGCTCTGAGGACAGAGTTGGACTCGCTGCATAGGGAGCTGAGGCAGATGAAACAACGTGTCTACCCTCAAGAGGAAGCAAAGGAAAAGAACAGCATTGAGAAGTCTTCGCCTTAGTGTGTTACGGAGGACAGGGGACGTAGGAAGACTCTATAAAGGCCTTCAACAGCTTTCGTGAAGACCTCCAAGTCTTTCATCGGATTGGAGGATGAATGTTGTAGAGAGACTGCACTAAAACCTAAAGGCAAGGTAATTAACGGAGCGCCGGTAAAGGAAACAAGTTAATTTTTGTTGTGGATGATTTGCAGGTGAGATATTTGGATAGAACTTTTTGTGCCCGAGATAGGAGAAAACATGTTGAGAGCTTGCTATCCAGGAGCAGGAACAGGGGATATTGCAAGCAATATTAATGATAGTATGGCTGGAAATGGAACAAACCCGTTATTTGTATCAATGCCGGTGGAAATGATGTAAGACGAGCTAGGAGTGAGGCACTAATGCAGGGGGTTAAGAAAGGCATCAAATTATTTAGGAGCAAGAGAGGGATTCCGATCACATGTGACATTCTGCCAAGAATGTTGGAAGTGAATGGATGCATTTGGAGTCAATAGTCGTCAGGACAAATTTTGTAAATCAAATGCAATATCATTCATTGATAATTGGGAACACTTTTGTGGAAGGAATGACATGTATGCTCTGGATGGGGTGTATTTATCTAGGGTTGAGGTTGTTGCTGTTACCAACTCATTGGAATCTGTGGTTGGAGAGGTTTGTTTGGGTTTAAACTGTTAGTAGATAGTGGCATGGGAATTGATATAGGAAAAGGTGACAATAAAAGTATGTGTCGACAGGAAACATTATTAATAAAATGAACAGGGATGGAGAAAAGCCTCAAAACAGCAATTCCCTTAAGGTATATTACACGAACAGTAAGAGTCTAAGAAACAAAATAAACGATTTAAATGCTGCACAGGAACAATAGATATTATTGCACTTTGCGAAGCATGGATAAATATAGAAAACAGGGAACTATTAGCTGAATATCAAAAATCGGATTTAAACTATTTCATACAGATAAATATATTAAATGAGGAGGGGAAGTAGCCTTGAGGTTATCTTGAGATGATTTCGGGGCTTTTTAGTGTCCCCACGTCCCAGTCCTCGACCAGACCTCCACCCCCAGGAAGCAGGCCGTAACAGCTGACTAACACCCAGGTACCTATTTTACTGCTAGGTAACAGGGGCATAGGGTGAAAGAAACTCTGCCCATTGTTTCTCGCCGGTGCCTGGGATCGAACCCAGGACCACAGGATCACAAGTCCAGCATGCTGTCCACTCGGCTCGACCGATATGGCTCCCAGCCATATATGTCAGGGAAATTTAAAATGTAGTGTTAAAGAAGGAATCAAAACTGCCCCACACATTGAAACTATTTGGTTAGAATTAAATGAAAGAAAAAACTTATATGAGTTATATTCAGGCCACCAAATTTAGACAGAATGGAAGCAAAGCATCTATGGGATGAAATATCTAGAGCATCTGGGTCAAACAGTATTCGTGTCATGAAAGACTTTAAATTTAGTGGAATAAACTGGAATAATAGATCAAGGCATAATGAAGCAGAAGTTTGTTTAGAATTAGTTGACGCTTGCTTCCTCAAGCAACACATTAAGGAGCCAACGTGGAAAAATAATATTTTAGACTTGGTGTTAATTAACAGGAAAACACAAATTATTGACATCGAAATAGGGAGTGAGCTAGGGAACAGTGATCACAAGGTAATCAGACTTAGCACAGAATGGAATAGATATGTAAGAGAATTCTGTTAAAGTGCCGGATTTTCGAAAAGTTGATTTTAAAGGACTAAGAAATTTCTTGGATGGAATAGATAGGATAGACCTGGTCATGGGGGAGGGGGTCGATCTTGGAGCGAAATGTGAACCCAACGATGGATGATTAAGAAGGGATTGCGATGTGGATTAAAAATCAAACTTATTTACAAATATTTTAAGCAAAGCCCAGGAACGTAGTACACCATACAAATTGATGTCTGAGATTCATTAGAATAGCTTATAAATAAAAAGAAAGATTGGTACAGGAGGATTAAGAATGGGAAAGTCAGTCAAGAACAAAAATTCGTAAAACTGATTAAAAATGTTAAAAACGAAATAAGAAAAGTAAAAAGAAACTATGAAGATCGTAAAGCAGGTCAAACAAAGACAAATCCTGAGGAATTTTTCAGTTTTGTCGAATAGAAATTGGACAAAGACAAGTCCATTAAAATTGAGACAAGTCAAATAACTGATAAGGAAAAAGAGATTAGTATTTTAAATAAATATTTTATCTATATTTACAAAAGAAGAACTTAACGTTATGCCTTCAGCTGAATAAGTCTGTATTGGTTGTGAAGAGGATAGGTTGACTAGTTTAGTAGTTACCAGGGAAGGCGTTATTAAACAAACAGAAAACTCAAGTCAAACAAATTCCCAGGGCTGGACGAGTTTGCCAGGGTGCTTAATTAATGCAAAGAGGCACAAATCTACAAAGGCCGTGATGAGGGGTTCGAATCTCTAGGAGAAAATTCTGTTAGAGTGCCTGATTGTTTAAAAACTGATTTTAGTAGCCTAATAATTTTGGGGGGTCAACAGATTGGAAAGTCTTGAGTATAGGGGGTGGGGCCGGTCTTGGAGAGAGACGTGAACCCACTGATGGGTGATGTAAAAAGGGATTTCGATGTGGATTCAAAATATAACTTATTTAAAAATATTCTAAGCAAAGCACAAAAACGTAGTGTATCATACAAATTGAATAGATCGAATACTAATGACCCAAAATGGATAACAAAGGATCTGAAGAACCTTATAGGTAGAAATAGAGCTTGGTACAAAAAGATTAAGAATGGGGAAGTCAGTTTAGAACAAGAATTTGTACAACTGGTTAGAAATGTTAAAAAGGAAATAAGGAGGGCAAAAAAGAAACTATGAAGTTCGCATAGCAGGGCAAGCAAAGGCAAATCCGAGTTTTTTTTTCAGTTATATGAAACAAAGAATAGGGAAGGATAGGTCCATTAAAAACTAAGACAGGTCAGATAACTGATAATTTTTAAGAGACGAGTAGTACTTTTAATAAATATTTTATCTCTGTATTTACTAAAGAGGAACCTAACTCTGTGATTTTATCCAAACAAGTCTATGTGGGTGGGGACGAGCACAGGTTGACTAGTTGAACAGTTACAAGGGATGATGATATTAAACAAATATTGAAACTCAAACTAAACAAATTCGCAGGGCCGGACGAAGTGTTTGCCAGAGTGCTTAAAGAATGCAATCTTTGTGATCCATTGTCTATAATCTACATAAATAAAAATGGAAATGTTCGTTTGTTCAAAGTTGTTAATCTCCGAAAGTTCTTCACCGATTTCTTTGAAATTTTCACACAACGTTCCATTCACATCCGAGCGGGTTTTTATATACATATTATATAGATGTCACATCTGTGATGGGAAGAAACATGCTTTTTTGAAAAACTGTGTTTTTCCTTTGAAGGGAATCTTCAAAACCTCTTTACTGATTGCTTTGAGATTTTGACACAACGTTGAATTCGAATAGGAGCGTGTTTTTATATACCCACAATATACATGTCATACCTGTGACTTGAAAAAACTAGTTTTTTTTTATCAGCGCCATCTGTTGAAGTAAGAGCAACACACGCTGTAATCTTCGAAAGTTCTTCACCGATTACTTTCAAATTTTGGTACAACGTACCATTCGAATATGCACATGGTTTTATATACCTACTATATAGATGCCACACCTGTGACAGGTAAATACATGTTTGTTTGTTTTTAAACAGCGCCATCTGTTGCACGAAATATCAAAGTAATTATCAATAGAAGGCACCAAACCGGGAAGGCTATGTAGCACCATCAAATATGCTGGATAATCAGAGGGTGCTAAATATTACCAAGGATGCCAATATGAGAACAAAAACGCATAAGGCGAACGATATCAAAAGTATCAGAGTCGCCAAGAATTCTATCGAGAGACGAGCGACCATGGGAGACGGTCGGAAAACAAGACACACGCTCGTCCTGGAAGTCAGGACATTCAACAAGGATATGCACGACCGTAAGAGGGGCAATGCAATTTGGACAATAAGGAGCAGGGCGGCGCTCCATTAAGTGACCATGAGTTAAACGGGTATGGCCAATATGTAACCTAGCCAGAGCCGTTTCCCACCGCCGGTTACGGTGGCAGGAGGAAAGCCACTGGGACACACGACTCTTAAGAGTATGCAGTTTGTTACCAATAACAGAAGACCAACAACTGTGCCAGCAGGCAAGGATGGAGGCATGAATAACTGGGTAAAAGACGGAATAAGGAATACCTTTATGGGAGATGGGACAAGTGCGGATAGCGTCCTTAGCGGCAGCATCTGCACGCTCATTTAAAGAGACACCAACATGGCTGGGAACCCAGCAAAACGCAATCAACTTAAATTTACTAGAGATAAGAAACAGCCAATGTTGAATCTCGATGACCACCGGGTGGACCGGATTAAAGGACCCTAAAGCCATGAGGGCACTACGAGAGTCAACTACCACCACGAAGGAGGATTGACACCAGGAAAGCAGGAGACGAAGAGCAGAGAGAATAGCATAGAGTTCTGCTGTGAAGATGCTAGCCTCTGGAGGAAGGCAACACATATAAGTGTGGTCAGGAAAAACAACAGAGTAGCCCACACCGTCAGCAGACTTAGACCCATCGGTGAAGATGGGAACGGAGTGGGAGTGAGAAGAAAAGTGCTTAAGGAAGAGGCATTTCAGAACTGTAGGAGGGGTAAAAGCTTTAGTGATGCGGGTCAGAGAAGTACATTTGGGAAGGGGGACCCTCCATGGGGGCAAGGATGGAACAATACGAGGAGAAACATTAGTAATACGAAACGAAAGAGAATCTTGAAAGCGAGACAAACGGACAGAAAGAGGAAGGTGGCGAAGAGGAACAGGGACTATAGGAGGGGTAAAAGTCAAAGCATGATAGAGGCGAGAGTGAGGATGCTGTAAGGATCGTGCAAGATAGCGAAGACTGTAGCGATCACGGCGGTCCTGGAGAGACATAAAGCCAGTGTTAGCGTACAAGCTGAGGGTAGGAGTTGAACGAAAAGCACCAGAGTTGAGGCGCAACCCAGTATGGTGCAAAGGATCAAGAAGGCGAAGAGTAGAGGGAGAAGCAGAAGAGTATGCGCCTATCCGCTCCCCAAGAAGTATGGGACAAATCCTTAAGTAGGTTAAGAGTCTTAGAGCATTCAACACGGAGGTAAGAGGGATGGGGCGACCAAGACAAACGAGTGCCAAAGAATAACCCAAAAAGCTTTGTGGAATCTTTGTACTCAAGGGTATGACCATAAAGTGACAAAGAGGGACGAGGAATGACCCGCTTCCAAGTAAAAGTCATGACACACAAGTCTTAGTAGTAGAGAACTTGAAGCCATGATTGGTGGCCCAAGATGACACGGCATCAATCGCAAGTTGAAGCCGCCATTAAAGTAGAGGTAAATAATCAGCTCGACAGTAGAGAGTAAGATCAAGAAAAGTGCTCAAGGAAGAGGCGTTTCAGAACTGTAGTAGGGGTTATGTCTGTCAACATAAAGAGCGGAGAAGATGCCAGAAGGAAGGGAGGAAAGAAGACCATTGAGGGCAACCAGAAAAAGAGTAGTACTAAGAACACTACCTTGGGGCACACCTTCATACTGCCGAAAAGAGGCAGAGAGAGGTACCAAGCCTGACTCAAAAGGTACAACGAGAGAGAAAACTTTGAAGGAAGAGAGGGAGGTTACCACGAAGGCCAAAAGAACGAAGTTGGGACAAAATATGGTATCTCCAAGTCGTGTCATAAGCCTTTTCCAAGTCAAAAAGGACAGCAACAACGGAGGTCTTCACTGCAAAAGCAGTACGAATATTGACCTCCAAGTTCACCAGGACATCAGTCATGCTGCGGCACTTGCGAAAACCAAATTGAGAAGGAGAGAGATGGTGATGGTGTTCCAAGAACCACATCAGACGGACATTTACCATACGCTCAAAGAGCTTGCAGACACAACTCGTGAGAGCAATAGGGCGGAAGTCCTTAGGGGACGTACCTAGAGACCCTGGTTTCCGCATAGGGAGTACAACGGCATCGAGCCAGTCCTTAGGGACGGATGATGTCTCCCAGACCTGGTTATACAGACTCTGTACATACCGAGACGTGCACGGAGGAAGATGGCGAAGCATCTCATAATGAACGTCATCCAAGCCTGCTGCCATAGATCCGCAGAGGGCCAGGGCAGACTGAAATTCAGAAAGAGAGAAAGGATTGTTATAGGGAAGTTGGAGATGAGTGTCGAAATCTAAAGGATAAGATTCAAAAACAGGCTTACGAAGAAGGAAGGATTGAGGAAGAAGAGAACCAGAGCTAACAGTAGAAAAGTGGGAACCCAGTTCGGTCGCGACCGTCACTGGGTCCGCAACAAGAGTACCACAGAGGTGGAGAACCGGAGAGACATCTGGAACAAACTTGCCCGCAATCTTGCGGATCTTCTTCCAGATCTGCCGCAGAGTAGTATCAGACGTAATGGTGGAAAAAATAAGATTACCAACTCTCACGTCTAGCTGTACGGATGGTCAATGGACCACCACACTTTCCTTCCAAAACAAAATAAAAGAATAAGCCGTCTGCCGGCGGTGGTGTTTCTTCCAGGATGCACGCTTACAGCGGACAGCCCGAGCACAGTCCACATTCCACCAGGGAACGCACTTCCGCATCCCCTGGGAGGAAGAGTGAGGAATAGAGTGGAGGGCAGCGTCGAAGACAGTGTCATAAAAAAGGAGGGCACGAGGAAGAGGCAGAAAGGAGAAGTCAGAGAGAGAGTAGCATGGAGGGTGAATAGGCTCCAGTCAGCCTTGGCAAACTGCCACCTAGGGAAGGAGAGGGGAGAGTGGAAAGAGAAAAAGGAAACGAGTATGGGGAAATGATCACTGTTATGGAGGTTATCAAGAACCCGCCACGTGAAATCTAAGTAAAGGGACGACGAGCAGAGAGAAAGATCAAGACAGGAAAGGGTGCGAGTCCGAGAGTCCACATGAGTGAGCTCAACAGAATTCAGAAGAGATAGAGAAGAAGCGAAGACGCACGGTTCGAGAAGGCGGCCTCGGGTGTTTGTCAGAACATCACCCTAGAGGTATGTCGACAAACGGTATGTTGAAATCATCACCTAGAGGGTATGTCGGTATGTTGAAATCACCCAAAAGGAACACCGGCTCTGGCAAGGAGTCCAGGAGGTGCTTAAGATCAGGAAGGGAAAGCGGGACATTTGGGGGAGGATAATTGGAACAGACTGTATACCATTTACCCACAAAAACACGGGAAGCAGAACAATGGATAGGTGACAGAAAAAGTAGGAGACGAAGGGAATATCAGAAACGAATTAAGAGAGCAGTAGAGTTATGGGCTCCAGCAAGTGCTGGGGGAGGGGGGAGAAAGAAAGGAATAACCACGAAAGTGACCAGGATGAGCACCAAGCATTGGTTTCTGGAGACAAACACAAAGTGGTGAAAATGTGTAATTAGAAGTTG